>UXGD01000280.1:0-70423 GCA_900474315.1 Torymus auratus | reverse complement strand
TTAATACAAAAACAATAAAATTTCGGCACAAGTATAAATAAATGCCAAATTTGAAATTTGATTTTTCCCGCTATATATGTACCGCCGATCAGAGTCTGGTTCGTGCACTGACGCTAGGCGGCGCACCCTCTCCCTGTGGCTTCACGTACCTAACTAAGCCGATCCGAGGGGATATAGGAGCGCCGGTGCGCGTCGCCGATCACTCCGCCAGCCTTTATCACTCGAACATTTCGTCAGAGATGATAATCCTCCCCCTTTTTTCATGATTATTTTTCTCTTTCCCTCTATTTCTTTAAAAATATTGAGGCAAGACAATACAATATCAAGATTAATCTTTCTATATCGTACATCTCTAATTGAAATAATCAAATATTCCAAAAGTGGATTTTGACGATGGATTAATTCTGTTAGACAATGCTGTAGCGCATCTTTTGCCACATAAACCATATTTCTAGCTATTACCATTTTTTAGTTATTAAAGAAATAAGCAAGCGGTAAAATCGAGCGTAACGAGTTACAGGCGGTTCAATTATGAGTCGTTATCATAATGAATCAAAATATTTCGCATCCTTCACAGTATGCTCATTAATTAAGTAACGATGATCGTATGTTCGGTCATTATTACAAAATAATCTGTGACGCAGAATTAAATTCACAGCCAAAGATTGCACGTATATTTTATTGAGCAAATATTTTGCCGGAATATTACTCCAAAAATAATATAAAACCAAATTCTCTATATACAAACCAACGAATATCCTTATTCAATCTCGTCATAAAGCTAATTAAAATTTCTTTCACGACAAACGCGCCAAATTAATCCAGCCCCAATATCAAACGCAATCCAACTCACCGCGCATGTCTCTCTCTCTCTCAAATTTCCACGTAATCACGTGGGGGGTTTATATTTGCTCACAGCACCCGAACGCGTTGGACTTTGAGAGCCACTGCGTATACACACCTATACCCATGGCGAAAAGCGAGAGAGAGGCGCGCCGCTCACGCTGAGCCATAAACTGGTGAATCATCCTCGCAGAACCTGTCTACTTCCTCTCTCTCTTTGCACTCTGTGCAGCAGAACGCTGGTCGCACGAGCAACTCTATTTTTATACCTTTTTCCCTCCTCCTTATACCGCCCTTTTGAAGTGAACTTCATTTATCCTCTCTCAACCAACGCGCGCTCGACTTTTTAGTTTTCGCCCCGCGTATATTTGGAACTGTACACTCTCTAGTGTGAAGTTACACACGCGCGCGGGCAGGAGAGTTGAAGTCATTCGAGTCGAGAGCGAGGAAAAAGGACACGCGCGCACTCGCCGGCGCGTAATTTATGGCGCGCACTGACAATGCGAGCGAGCTTTCTACGCGAGAAAATCATTGCGGTGCTGGGTAATAATGCACGCGCGCCGCCCGGCCAATGGGTGGATATTGCGAGAGAATACGGCCGGAAGATATACTGGTTTTGGTGAAACGCTCGCGCATATAGGCTTCGTTTATAGGAGCTGCTGCTCTCTTTTTATGTAATTCGCAGGTTATTTGTCTTGCTCCGCGCTACCGTAAATCATCGCGTTATAATATATCTTCGCGCCGATCGGGGATATTCTCGCTTTCGATTTAAGACGTTTTGGAATTTTTTCTCAAGAGCGATAAATTTTCAAAGGATATATATGTATGTATCGTGGAAAATAAAGTGGGTCGCGAAGAGAAAGAGAAGTATAAAGTACGTATTTTATTCTTTTTTTCAGAGGACGATGCCGTTCTCTCGTGCACGCGGCACTGTTCTATTTCGCGTGGTATCAAGGATTTTTTGCATTTCATTAGTGGTGAAGTGCACGGGCACCCGCAACTTACCCCCGAATGTGTCACGAAGAAGATAGTGCTTTTGAATAGGGAATAGATAGGTATAGTTGAGTTTGAAACGCGCGCGGACATATATAATTATATACCGAGTAAGATTGTTGCTACCCTCATAACAAGTAACACCGTATCAATCAAAACAACACAACCGTTGACGTTTTTAATTATCTTACAGAAATGTCACATTATAGTCAGTTAGTTACTGATTTATAGTATCTAACTTTTAAATTAAATATTCACATACGTTATCGTTCTACTTTTATCAGTAGTTTTTGTTTTCATTCTCATTCAATATTATTCAAAACCTGCATGTACAAAGTAATGCAATTCAAAAAAATACGCTTATGCAGGTAGCTTCCGAACTTGCTCGTAAAGCCTCGACTATATTTGTTCATTTGAATTTAAAATGTTGCATACACTTTATACTAATCATCGTCTTATCCACCCGCCATTCAAAAGAAAGCCGGCTCTACAGTTTTACACCCCATCAAGAAACATATAATGCCCTCAACCGTATACCACGCCAGCCGCCGCCACTCACACTTTACACGCATATCTCGCGAGTTTAAGAGGCGAAAAACACTCATAACCTTCGTTCTTCCCAACCACTTTTATTCTATTTTTCCCTACCACCCGGCAGATAAAACTACGCTCAAAGTACCATCGAATTAATTACTCGACTCTCTCACAACCTCGAAACCGCGCACCACCGCCTATTAATCGCAAGGTCGTAGCGCTTTTATATACAAAGTATCCCTGCGACTGATAAATTTGTGTTCTTTTTCTTGCGTTATATATAGCGTAAACAAAATGCGGTGACACTAAATTACGCACACGCTTGCGTTATTAAACGCACGCGACAGAGAGAGACGATCTTATCCATTCTGATGTCTCGATAAACGCGAGCGCAAGAAGAGCCGCTAGGACGCGAATGAATGAAAGAAAGAAATTCGTGTACATAATACGCGCATACATCAAGATAAGATAACTGTGTCAGCGCATCGGCCGAGCGAGGATTAACCTTCGCGTTTATTTTCGACGATGGGTGTGACCACGTATAGGGAGGAGTGTGTATGCATGTAATAAATTTTACGTTCCTCTTTGCTCGTGTATAATATGTCTCACCCCTGCTGAATTCGACGAAATTGAATTTTCGAAGGGATCGATCGCGGTTATGGGGTACTGTAATTTAAAAGTTTAATTGTCGGTTATGCGTGGGACGAGGACAGACACGGCCGCGGCGACCTCGTGTTGAAATTCATTTTTGCACAATGCAAATCATGACGAGTGTGTATATGCATGCGTGTACGGGGAGTGAAATTTAAAGGTCCCAGTGAGTCGACGCCGCGAGATTGTTATCGCGAACAATGAGAATTTTTAATAAAGTTTAATATGGATAAGGCGTATGTCGCAGTGTATTAAATGACAATGTTCATAAAGGTATATATGAAGCTGGGAATTAAGAATGCAGATTTCGGGGGTATGATTGCCAGTGCGAATTCTGGAAAATTGGTTGTAGAGAATACGCTGAGTCATGTACAGGGACAGTCCGAAAGCGTTAATGAATCGGAACATTGTTCTAATTATTCAAAGGAGGCCACGCGTTAATTAAGCTCCGTTGTGTTATTGACTCTCGAAATGTTGCAGTTTTAACAATTTTAAGGCACAATTTCGTTTCGCTCAATTGCGGCGTTACTCTCGTTCTAAAACGACGATTCTACCCGCTTGTATACCAATCGTAAAAAATGAAAGAGTTAATCCAACTCTGAGCTCATTTCCAGTGCCCGTTATAGTTAGAAAAAAAGAATTTTAAAGCCCCTTTACAAAAATGCCACAACGAAACTCTCAATAATTCTGTACACCAAAAACACTCTCGAAAACCTCAAAACCTCCGCATCTAAAATTCAAACGAGCCTCACCACCACCACAACAACACTGACACACGACTTCAATCTCTCTACCTCTCTCCTCTTCCTATACACAAAAAATCGCGCGTCGCGCGCGTGATTCACCATTACGTAAGAATAAAAATGCACACCCATAGCCTCACCACCGGCGTTATTGCATTATGATTCAACCAGTCCCACGCGTTTCGGTCGGGCCTCGTGGGCGACGGATTTCCGCGCGCTGCCTCTCTCTCCCTCGGAAGTCATAACTTTCGCGCGCCCGCCCCCACCGCTGCGGAGATCTGTTTCGCTTTTGGCCATTTTCGTGCTTTAAGAGCGAGTATAATGTCCGGAGGAGGTTTATCGGGGGCAGTTTCTCAAAAGAGTATGTGCGACGAAATACGAAGCGCGCGCGTACTGTCATATGGCATTTGAACTTTTGGCCCGCGTGGATGTGAGATATGGGACGTGTCCGCGTCGCGTCTTATGGTGGGCTGTGCGGCGATTTATTCGTAGGCGGTGCGCGCTTAGGTTTATTCGAGATTCTGGATTGTGTTTCTTTGTAATGTAAATACAAGTCGCTTTGTATGGGGATTTTTGGATTTGAAAAGGGATATGAAATGCTTTTAAATTAATAAAAGTTTATGTAAGTACAGGTTTTTCGCTATTATATTTTATTACAAGGGTTATTTATATTTTTCTGCGTTGATTTATTCTACTCTACAATTTCACAAAACTCATTAAAAAGCCGCGCGAAAAATTGCAGCACAGATAGGACCCATAACAGTCTATAACAAACTCACGCGCGTGCTTTTGTTGACACACGAACCTCATTACGCGGTTACCTCGTGATAGCCAATCTTCCTTCAACCCCATCCCTTTTTCCCCCACATCCAGCCGAGCGCGCGCACACACACACAGCTTCAGCTCTTAATCACAAAACTACTCAATCCTCTGCAAACACCTATATATACGCCTTCTAGAACACGAGAAAACAAAAGCCTAAGCTGCTGCACATGAGGGAAAATTGGATTCGGCCGTCTGGTCGCTCGATGGGAAGAAGATTCGCGTCCATTTTCTCTCTCTTGCCCTCCTGCTGCTGCTGCACTTTGTAATAACAATAATTGTAACTCATGTCGCGCATGGACGAAACACTTCGCGGCTGTTTCCTGCTCGTTACCGGGTCCCGTTAGCTCAGTACCGAGCGTGCACTGTTGTACACTCGCAAGCGGTAGCTAAGCGCTCGCTGCGAGCAGGGAAAGAGGCCTAGAGAGAACTGCGCGAATGCGCGCGCCGTTTTTAAGACTTTTTAGCTGGTCCAATTATTTTCCGGTTTATCGCGCCGCGTTTTTTCGCAATTTCGCGCCCGTTTTCGCATCATCTCCAGCCAAGCACGCGCGCACGCTTTTTTTATTTGGTTAAAAAGTTTAAATTAAAGTTGATGTACTGGGTAAACTTTGCCGGGATGAGATAACCTGGCGTGTGTGGGTTTACGTCTGGGAAAATAAATTGGTATCTGATTTAATTTTATCACAATTATCGTCCGGTCGATTATTTTCATCGCTATAAGTAATTATTATTAATATTTGAAATTTTAATTTTTCATTGTATCATCTAATATTTTTCGGACGTCTCTGCCAAAACTGTACCACGAGAAAACCTCTCCCGCTATAACAGAAACCGCAGAAGAAAAGGAAAATTCCACCTGCTGGTGCGGTTTAAAATTTCCCCTGTCAATTATAAAAAATTTAAGACCTCATTGTTGCGCGCGTTGGGCGCCTCCTCGCAATTACAATACTAGAAAACACAATGGGGCACGAGCGCAACGAAAGAGAGCAATATAACGCAAAAAACCGGGCAGATGCTAATCGCGCACAGCGCCGCGCTCCTGCGTGCCGGTATTCTACTCACTGTCTTTTCTATACGTACCCCCCGTGCCGTAGATACCGTAAAGATAATTGTAACGTTTGTCACACATGAACGAAACACCTCGCAATGTTATTTCCTTGTTCCTCTTCCCGTTAACCAGCGCGCTTGCAAAACCTAGGACGCACAGTGGTCATTATACTTCATTTTCCGTTGTGTACGTCTCTACGCTACACTCTCGTATTATAGAAAACAGAGGGGCTTCTCGTTCGTTTCTTGACGGATGGATTATCGCGCGCAGAGAAAAGTCGTCGTCGTCGCCTCTTCGAGGAATCGATATTTTTTCTTTCTTTTCGCGGAGTAGCGCGCCCACGCGTGCGAGGATGTTATCGCGTCCGTCGGCATCGATATATACGCGGGTAGGTAGACAATGGCGTACGCGCGGTTGTGGGTAAACTGGAGATCCGCTTTGAGTAAGCGATTTTCCGTGTTTTTCTTGTGTTTCCTATATAGACACATGGCGGCAACAAGCGGGATTTTCTTTCGCGGTGTTTGATTTCCATCGATTAAGTCGTCAAATAAATCCACGCCGGAAATGTACACACCCGCGCGGCTCGTGTCTAGTTCTATATTTATTTTGTCGTACTGTGTTGTCTGTGCACGGAGAGAGAGAGAGAGTGGGTTGTTTATTTTGCGATATATTTTTCGAAACGCGCGCACACGCGCGTGAATTGAAATGTCCTATACACAATGGGAGAGACAATTTAAGATTGCGATTTCCATAAGTTTCCCCTCTCGGCCGGTACGCAGCTCTCGCGCGATCATAATTTTCGATAAGGTACGAGATTTTACGCGCGATATTCAAGATCGTGACATAATGACGCTATTATGTTTTTAATAAGAAAAGTCTCTGAAGAGGGACGAGAAGGTCTTATAAATGCTTCTTCGCCGCGGGAACAGCGTAACTTTCGTTCTTTATGAAAAGAAGTTTCTTCTTTCGTAAATTTCATTTTCGCCGCAAGGTTTTTCTCTCTTTCTCTCTGGTTTCCCATTGCAAAATACAATGTCATACAAGGTTTATCTGATTTTCGGCTTAATTTATATGAGAATAAACTCTCGACTTCATCGGAGCAGTAGCTTATATAAAAAAATTCAGCGAATTCTTGAATATGACTCGTATAAAATACGTGCGCGTATGTGTCCCAGTTACGAATCACCGCAGGTATTTAAACTTTCTTCACGTTTTCTGCACTCCCAGTAAAGAAAAAAAAGACAATTATCATCTCAGCGCTTTTTCAAAGCCGCAAACAAAACGAATCAGTCGAGCTTTGAAATTTCATTACACTTCGTTAGAAAATCCCCCCTTCTTTCAACGCACATACAGCACAATAAAAGAAAAGCTTTCCTCTGGCACTGCACACAACAGCCTCGGCAACTCCTTAACCTCTCGAAATAATAAGTCCATTGTCTTTTCAAACTGTGCGCTTGCCGCATCCTCTCTGCCATCGCCTCATTACTTCTCCAGCAGTGCGAGCGCTCGCTTTGCTCCCATTACTTACTCTCTCCCTCTCCTCTTCTCGGCTGTCTGGGTTTTTCGGCACCGCGTACGCTATACACACACTCGACGCAAAAGCAAACAAACACGGAAAAGAATAGACGCGCGTAAGTGCAGTGCAGTGTATGTCGTCCTGTCGCGCGTGCGGCACTTTGCTGTCTCTCTTCGCCCGTGTAAAATGACGCGCGCGCGGGGGGTGTTCTAATAATAACACGCGCGCCCTGTGGGTTTAACCGAGTTTGAATTCCTTAGAGCGTGAGTTATACGCGTACATTGCACGAGAAACGATGATTTTTATTCGGAGAGAGCGTATAGGTTCCAGGCTGAGAGCGCAGTTTATTTTACCGCGGGATATGCGCCGGTGCGAGCTGTTTATTTTCGGATTTTTCGCAGCGAAATTCGCGCGAATTATATCGGTGGTGGCCTTGGCTCACGGCGTATATTTATTTACGGGAGGAGGAGGGCTCCTTTTTTAACGCAGCGAAGAGGAGAGTTCGGCGTGCGGTTATAAAAGCCGGGGGAAACTCGCGCGATGAAGTGGATTTTAAAGAGAATCGAACAATAGACGAGAGAGAGAGCGAGGATATAAAGTCGTTCGGTGTAAAAGTGCCGCGCGAGCGCGCGTACAATGTAACATGCGGTCTTATTAAACCCGCGGTCCTTTAAATCATTAAGGCTATATAATATAGCGTGCCTTGTCGGCATTGTATCGCGGCCGCGAGAGCGTTATATTACGGGCATTGTATTTCGAGTATTGTATTTTTAGTCGAGCGCGAATATATCGGTATATATAGTAAATTACGATTGCCACCGCGTTTATACATTGCGGGATGACTTTTTACAAACAACGTATTTCAGCGTTAATTGCAAACTTCGTGCATTATTATATAGACGAGCGTGGTGCAAAGAACATTTTCCACGGAATTACACGTCAAAGTAACGCCGCTGCAATTCTCG
This sequence comes from Torymus auratus, assembly GCA_900474315.1. NCBI lineage: Eukaryota > Metazoa > Arthropoda > Insecta > Hymenoptera > Torymidae > Torymus > Torymus auratus. The sequence continues at coordinate 62,305 of UXGD01000280.1, read as the reverse complement.
CAAATCAAATACCGGCCGGCCCCCCATCTGTTAGTTTACGCGCGTGCGTTAACATACGCGTGGATTTCGATTGAAATCTCTTCTCTCTCCCTCTGTCGGACTCGCTCGTGTGATTTTCTGCACAGAGGATATGGTAGTAATGTAACTGTCATGCTGGTTGGTGGTAGTACTGCTGCTGCTGCTGCTGCTCGGTCAGCGCGAAACTTTAGTTGGTTAACAAGTTCGAAAGCGCCGATCGTTTCCATTGCGGCTCACCGCCGCCGACGGTCTCGCCGGTGTATATAGCGTTTTTCCAAAGGCTGGGGAAGGATGGATCGTTCTCAGATGGACATTTATCAAGGCCGGGTGGCCAGGTGTTTGTTGGAATGCTTAAAGTTTTGTGGATTGCCGTTGGACTTGGTTTTTCGATCGATAGGTTTCTGATGGTTCAAAACGTTACAGAGCTTTTTTTTCTAAAATAAAATAAATTGTCTTTTCACTTTTTTTGTCGTCAGAAACTGCTTTATTTTGTTAGTAACTCAATTTTTTTTAATTTTTCGCAGCCTACATTAGAAAATAAAATAAAGGGTATTAATTATACCCTCAAATTTTCTACTCCATTGTTTCACCACCACAAAACTCCATTCGCTTCCAGCCTAAAATGAAAAAACTTGTCTCCAAAACAAAACTACACATATTTCCCAGTCACTGTTCTCGTCTGCCACCGCGTCTCCTCGCATATATACATTATACAGCCGCGTCTGTACCACCGCAAGTGCACAGCGCTGCACGCGCCGCGCCTAGACACGCGCGTGCGGTTTTAGCGACTCTCTCTCTCTCTCTCCCGTCTGCAGCAGCAGCAGCCTCTCTATACCGAAATAAAGCCGCTACCGCTGCGGTGATTTGCTTCTGTCATCGGAGCGGCTGAAACGAAGAGGTAGAAAGCGACGAGCGCCGCCGCCGCCGCTGCCGAGAGTTCGTCAACCTCCGCGACCTTTATTGCGAGCGAACGGAATCGATTGTTCTGGAATTTTAATCGTTAGCGCGAGAGCACCGTTGCTTTTTCGAAGGAAGCGGCCTGTAGTTAGGTGTCTTCTTAGGGATATATATATCTATGTATATTCAGGATGCGTGTGATGTGCGTGTGCTTTTGATGGATTGAGGAACGGGGTGAGAGTGATATAAAGCGAGGGGAGAGAGATGTTCGGAAAAGTGCGCGCGGTGCAGCAGCAGCAACGGCTGCTTTCTTTGATCATCCGTCGTCGCGACGGCGACTGCGGCGTCGGCGTTATTTTTGATATATATATATTTTTTCTGATAAATGTTTGCAGCCTAGAGTTGGGAGAAGAATGGGACGTTTTTTAGTTGGAATTTTCATTGTGGCTATTGCGCAGCGACCCTTTCTTTCGAAAAATAAAGGTTTTTGAATGCCTTTTGTGAATTGTTTCGAACTTTCTATATGAAAATTTTTTATATTTCTATGCATTGTTACTGCGTATATATACGTTGCAAGAAAGTGTATCACGATTCACGATATATCTTTCAGGCGAGTGAAGTGTTTTTTAATTGATTGATGGGATGTATTTTAGCGTTAATGTATACACTTGGTAATTATAAAGCTGAAGCATGAATGAAAGTCCGTAACAGAAAAGTAGAAATTTGGCTCAATCCAATCAGTATCAGACCAGAAAATCTAGGCCAATATCTGATGAGTTATTAATTGAACGAGTCGGGTTCACGTGGATCGTATATAGTTTTTCTTTAGTGAAAACATATTGTGAACATTATAATAATATGGTTTCTAATTGAGTACATCTAAAAGTTTGTACATACCTATATGTAATAAATAGTTATCGATTTAACGAAAAATTTATTATTACTCAATTTGTTTCATAATTTATAATTTTATAATACTTTCGCACCTCCCGACGTAAATACATATATAGTTTTCGAAACAGCAAATTTTCCTTTTTCTTAGAAAGAGAAAGCTCGACGCGTATCTCCGTTAATTATCTAAAGTCTGACTTTTGTAAAAATTCTATTGCCTATAAACTGATTTTTCTCAATTTCAATGGGCCATTATCGACGGCCACAAAAGTTTTATCAAAATTTCGCGTTAAAACAGATATTATCGTTAATAATAACAGCATTACGTGCAATCGAAATTTCTATATTCATCCTAAACCATAAATACCAGACTCACACCACGACTGAAATTAAACGCAAAATCATTATAAAAAATTCCCAGCGAAGCGCAGAAATCAACAACCGCACGCCGATAACAATCAAAACCTCCCCCCCTTTCCAATCAATATATATACCCCGGCGTTCTCTACCACTCCGCCAAACAACTCTTCCTTTTCTCCACAAAGCGCTCCAGCACACACGCCACAGCGCACAAAAAGAACCTTCCAGTTCAACGCGCTTTTACAACTGAAACCTCCAACATCGCGCGCCCGCCAAAGCCTCAAGAATCCCCCGACGAGAGACAAAGGCTTTCCGAGCAATCGCGCGCTCTCCTGCACGCACACCGCCCGCGTGCACTCCTTGCAATTATTCCGAAAGCCCTGTCGCGCGAGCGATCGATCGTAATAACGAGCGCGCCGCAGCCGTACGCATTTTTCTCGCGGTACCGGCAGCAGCAGCATTGTGTAAATTGAAAATTTCACCGGCAGGGCTTCGTGTTGTTGCCGCCGCCGCCGCCCGGTGCCACGGCTCAGTGGGCCGAGCGAGAGAGGCGCGTGCCGACATCTGCCCCGGTGTGCTCATGGGTTCTGATGGCAGGTGCAACCTGGGTTTCCTTGGTTGGTGGCTTTTTTTTAGTGTTTGGTTGGAGGGGGCGCGAGGTGAGGTTAGTTTTTGTGACTGCGAGGTTGTAGGGGTTTAGACGGTGGTGTGTCAGGTGGGGACTGTCGGGTTGCTATGTAGTGATTATGATTCGTATGATGTTTGATAGATGTGATATAGGAGTAGATAGTTTTTTTTAATTAAGTTTTATCATTTGTTTTTAATTATTCTGGTGAATCAGAGAACGAGGTGGTAACGTTTCCTTTATTTTCTTAATTAGGATATACAACTTTATTATATAAAATGCATAAGGTTACATAATCGTAGCAACTTTTCCGGTTAACAATGGAAAATAATGAAAGTGGGGCAAGCGCGTTGCAGTTAAAGTAAAATTACACCTGCGTTACACGCGTCTAATTAATTTTTGCCACTATATTTTTACTCGCGTTTCTTTAAAAATTATTCAACACCAGCGTATAAAAATTAATTTAAATATACGTGAGTCATATACCATAATACCTCTTTTATTCAAGTTGAATAGAACAGCCAAGATTATACTGGAGGATTAACGGTTTGAAAATTGAAAATCTTATCGGGGATTAAAAATAAATGTGAGAACAGCCATGATTCAGTGGGAAGAAAGTAACATTTTGTTCTCTGCTGCGCTCGCGCTGCTTGTGGTGTGCCATTTCGCACGCCTGGCGAATTAAGCATACAACCTATGACATCATCCCTAGATTTTCGCAGGAAGAGGGAATAATTGCCGCGTCGAAATTGGCCTACGTTTAAATAGAAATTACACACTTTGTCCGCTGTCGTTATGCAAATAAATTCTTTTTAGAAAAAAAAGAGAGAATCCATCACACACAGCATAATGAATTTGTATAATCTATAGGTGCCATCATGTTGTATTATTATTTGCGTTACCATTAGCATACCTAGTGTCGTACGTATTTTACGCTTCTTTTTCAGGGATACACCATCACGTGCATTGCGCGGTTTTTATTTGATTTTTGAATGGCGAACGGTATGTCGCGCGAATTTACATGAAAAAATAAGACGTTGAGCAAGAGACGACGGGAGGAGAGATGTAGGCATGTGTCAAGCAGTGAGTCATGCCCTCCACACTTGTTTTCAGCTCGAAGAAAGTGAAATGGTTCTTTAAATAATATCTCTCATTCTCAAATCCAGTGGGAGAGAAGGCAGCTAGCCTCTCCTCCTCGTCATCGTCGTGTAACACGAGTCACTCCTCCACCATCCTCTCCACCGCCTCGTAAAAATCGGCAAAAAACTACAAATTCCGCGCGCGCAGCGTTCAATCCCGCAGCAGCCGCAGATACACATCGACCGGCAATCCTTATTCAATTTCATGGCTCATAAAACGTATATTCCTTCTCGTATACGTGTATATATATATACAAGTACGCTCGTTTCTTTCTACCGCGAAAAAGCCTTTAGCTACCGCCGTGAGAGACCCGCGCATATATACCTCCTCGGCGAAAAACACCTTCGCATTGTCCTCGGCTCGCTTTTATCGTCGCTTCGGTTAATTCCGAGGCTCCAAGGACTACCCGCGTATATACGCCGTATAAATATATATACATACAGAGTGTGTCGTTAGAGGTGCCGCGACGAGGATTTATATACGCGCACGCGCACGCGTCGGTAACGTTTCTATTGTCGATTTATACACGGAGGTGTAGAGGAGAGACGTATGTGTTAGTGTGGAGGTAGATCACGTGGTGGGTTTTTGTCGAGGATTTGTCTGATGTGCTCCAGTTGCAGTGGATTAAGGCTAAGCGGTGCCCGTCGCGAGCACATAATGTATTCTAGATTTCGCCGGCGAAAAAATTCGCACTCGAGTGCATTGTGTGTCACGTGCTGTAGTAGTGTGTAGTCTTTTTGTGCGCGGGGTAATGAACTCGCCAGTTGTATAGATCATTCTTTCAAAGGTCTTTCTGACATACTTTCGTGTGTTCAGTGGAAGTGTCGCATTAATGATTTTATTTTTTTAAGATTTTAAGGCCTTTAAGCGCTTTTTTAAAGAGTAAATACGAAAAAAATAATTGGTTAGTTGTCATAATAAACAAAATAGTTGTATGTAGATGTGTAATGTGGTGATGTGTTGTAGAATATTAATGTGATATTATGTTAGGATGCTTGAGATATGTATATTTACTGAGATATAAAACTGCTATCATTACCAGCTATATATTTATTACGATGTGACTACTGCGATACTCAGTGATAAACCTTTATGTAAATTATGGTTATCTACAAATAAATACTTTTTCTATTTTTAACCAAATAGTTTATTACCTGAACTAATTTTTTTTTGTCCGTAAATGATAACGTATTATCAACAAAAATAAACTGTTAACAATATTTTAAATACTATATTTACCATTCTTTTCAACAAAATACAAAACTCAACGTATTGCTTTAGCCTCATTATCATGACTTATACAAAAGACACTTATTGATTTTATTTCCAGCCTATTCTAGTTTTAATTAAAACAAATCGGCCTTCACTACTCGTAATCTTACATAACGCGCTTTAAAATGCCAACTAAATACCACGTAACATTTATAAAAGACAGGAGCTCGACTCAACCGCGATTCTCCGAAATCCCAAACCAGCTAAACCAGAAGCTGACTAACACACTCCACGCGCAGTCCAAACCTCTCTTATACCCGCGCACACCACTTCTATTGACCCCAAACAATCGGGCGCTCAAGATCCCGAGTAAAGTCTGCCCAGCCATCCAAAACGCTCTTTCTCTCTCACGCAATATATATATGTATACTTACCTTTTCGCGTGCTGTCGAGCAGAGACTGAAAGCCGTCCGATCGATCCGAAATAATTGCGCCGGACGCGCGGAATAATCGACCGGGCCATGCAAGAAAGTAAAGCGAGCGCGCGGGGGTACGGGTCGATCTCCCGACGGGCTAATTAAGACGACGACGATGAGGAGAAGGAGGAGGATGAAGTTGCGACAAACAGTTTCATTTCGCGGACGAAGAGCGCGCGCACACGCCCCTGTACGTACCGTACGTACACGTTGGGGAGTTCATTATGCGGACGATGCTGAGGTCACAATGGGATATTTGTCCGAGGAGGAGTGGGGATAGAGTCGTCCGGGCGAGGGAGATGATTTATAGTCCGCTTGCGTGGGTGTATTATATTGTTTGTCGAATTGTTTTAGAACGCAATTTCTTCGGTCGATTTCGTCGCACGGTAGATTGTTATTGGGTTTTGTATTAATGATGAAGCTGGGGACGAAAGTAGTAGTTTTTTCCAATCGTTCGTTGTTAATTTTGATTGTCACTCGTGTGTGTTTTGCATATATTGTAATAATACGTCTGTTAAATTTAACCATGATACAGAAATTACATTTTACCTTTCGACCATTACAAACATATACATAGCGTATACGCGCCGATATGGTACGGCGTAATTAGACAAGGCACTTTGAGCACGGGGGGAAACCTCAAGCTTTTCCATCCTCTACAATCATTTCGACTACTTCCTCCTCTCTCTCCCTTCGACCAGCAAGACCTACATCCAACTCCTCACTTTTTCCTAAAACCCATTTACTTAAACACCTTCCTCTGCGCCTTTCTCTCTTTCCCTCTCGGCCCATCACGTACTTACGCTCTCTCTCTCCCCCCGACACGAATTCAAAGATTCCACCTTGCACTTCTCTCTCTCTCGCAACGCCATCATCAACCTAATGATTTCCTGACTTCGCCTGCTCATTCTCCTTCTATTATATCTAGGGTCCCGTAAATCAAACGCGAGCTACAAAACGCGTGCGCGCGCATCCTCCGAAACCGGCCAGCCGTGAACGCATGTATAGAAAACTACGCGCGTGCGCGTGATGTACCCCATAAATAACGGGCCCCGGAAAAATCACGCATTATAGTATACCAAGCGGATAGATAATAATTCCTCTCTGTCCGAATGCTAGAAACAAAAAAAGCCACCTTTGGGTGGTTATATTCTTCCGTACGTATATATACGAGCGTGTGTAGGTATATATGGAAAAAAGCGCCGGGTCTTCCGCGCGTAATTACACGCCGCGCGGATTTATACATGTATATAGAGAGACGCATCAGACGCGCGCACACGCCTTCCAATTCGCATCGGCTCGCGCGCGCGCGCACGCCTATAATTTCCCAATTACGTCGTGAGTCACTGTTGCACGGCGCGTGCGCGAGCGAGAGATTCATTGAGAACGAGGAAGGAGGAGAAGAAGAAGAAGCGTGAGGAAGTGAGAGAGAGAGGAGACTCCGTCGCCATCATTATATCCCTCTTTGTCTCCTTTCCCTCTGTAGTCATACAATGTACTGCTCTCTCTCTTTCTCTTGCATGCGCCCACGCCTCCGGCCTCAGGACTCATTACGCACTTTTTCCTCCCTCGCTCTCTGCCAGAGTGTCTCTAGTTTTCCAGCCTGCAGACGATATCGCGCGTCGGCGCGTTATTATTAATCTTTTTCTCCCTCTCTCTTTCTCTATCTCTCGCGCCGGCTCTTTTTCGCGAGAGAGAGCTGCACGAAGCGAATCTCTCGATAATGGGCTGCGCTAGTCTTTTTGGGGGCAAAATGAAAAAAGACCGCCGCGCCTCTCTCTTTTTTCCTCCTTTTCTCTCTCTTGCTCTCGCGAAGAGCACGTCCGTCTCCTATCAGTCGGCTGTGAAGTTATTGCCACTTTCGTGCAGCAGAGGGAGTGTTTTGTTATCCGTTAATGGCTTCTCGCTTTTGTTTTCCCCGTCTGCTCTCTCCCTCTTTCTCTTGTGAGATGGGAAATTATTTCTCTTTCTTTTTTTCGCGCGCAATAAGCTGGTTTTGCTATACGCCGCCGTTTTGGAAAAGGGTCTTCTCTCGGTTGTAATTTACACGGGGGATGGGCGAGCTGGAGATTGATACAGATGCGATAACAGTTTGTTCTCGTTTTAGAGAAGGTTCAATGATTTTTTAATCATTTTGTATATAGGCGGAAGAAGATTGGTTGGTAGGGGACGAGTGAGGTAGTAAAAGGCAGGCGACTTGTACGTATATTACGTAGATCTGGGTCAATTAGTATATATTATCGTCTCGCCGATAGTCTTGATAGGAACTTCATTGTTATTGGTAGGTACTTGATAAAAAATTTAATTATTTTTATAATTTTTATAAACTTTTAATGCGGTTTCCTATACCAGTATACATTCAATTTAACAAACATCATTTCAACAACAATGTTTACTTTTAACTATAAATAAGAAAAAAAAACTGGAGTTTAATCTAATAAACCTCACTGTTTTATACATCCACCTCTTCCAACTCATCAATCCCATACATAACCTCCTTGCAAATCAACCTCGCACCCCACACCTCATCCCACGCATTTGACCCATCTCAAGCGCCTGAATTTAGAAAACACCCCTTGTTTACGACGCAATCGTTCGGGTCCTCTAAAAACCCAAGTATACCGCACCCCTCGTAAGAACCTCAGCTTACTCGCTCGCAACTCACTCCCTCCCCGTTTCCAAAAAACAAGTAAGACCTCCTCCTTCTCCTTTTCCGCACGTGCTGCAGCTAATGAAGAAAGTTCACTTCGCTGCTGCTGCTGCGTGTCACACTGACATCGAGCATCTGGCAGGCGTGCTGCAGATTTCGGCGCGTATAGGTATATAGTGCTTCATCGTATATATAACGAGGTCGCGCGCTGCGGAAGCCCCGCGTTCTATAGCATAATGAATTTCCAAAATTTATACGCGCCGCCGCCGCCACCGCGGCTCGTAATTTTGAACTGTGTTTGCCTAGGGAGGTGGTATGTGTGTAGGTTATTGAAGGATGATTGGGGGCTTTCAGTTCCGAAAGCTTCGTTACCGAGGCTGACGTGCGGGGAGTAATAATTTCGGTGGCGTTGATTGATTTGGATTATGCATTTCGACTCGATTTTCGGTTGTTGGTATAGTTTTTATACTAGCGTGGAATCAAGGTTCGCTGTTTTTATCAATTTTTCAGTTTGTCGGATGGAACTGATCGATCGGCGCTTTCGAGTTAGACGAAAATTTGTCATGGTTTATTTTCGTTGAATTATTGTTTTCAAGCCGAGTGATGTTGTTGACAAGGTAACACCAAGGATGGGAAAGTACAGGCTTTATTGTGCGTTTCACGTTCAATTAAATTCTCTAGTATATATCAAGTGATCCCGTTCCACTTTTAAAAAATCACAAAGAATCTTTGACATTGCAAGTGGCCTTAATTCATCCTTGAGAAAATAAAACCTTAAAATGAGCGTCATTACACGGCCGAGTAAATCGATTAACTTGAACAGTTCGATATCCCACGAGGAGAGCGAAAAAACATCATCGAATCGATCTTTCCCGAAGATTCAGGTAACTCATTGTGCGCGCGATTGATACCGAGGTCACGTTTTGAAAGTTAATAACGCGCCTGCCTTCCTGCGCTTATCTCTGAAATTGGTCAATCCTGTATATCTAATGCATCAGCATCATCAATTCGCTAATTTGATTTTGGCGAGTTAGCAGCCTCCTCCCGATGATTCCCATAAATATTCGTCATGCATTATATATACCAAGCGCACATAGCACGTTAAACTGAGTACAACTAAATACTTTTAACTTCTACATCATTCCCCGTCCAATCATCGCTGACTTCCTCAAACCTCCCAATATTTATTACAACAAACAGCTATCAATATTCCGGCCAATACTTACCACACGCGGCAGCGCGCGCGTTCAATACCCTGAACCAATTAAATTCGCTCCACGTGCGCTTACTATATATACCGCCTCTCTCTCTCACTCACCGTTACAAATATCCCTCGGCTCAGCCGGTGGCCGCCGCCTCTCTTGCGAGCACCAAAACGCTCGCTTTTTCGCACACACGATGAATCAGCGGCTCGGCATGCGCGATGTGGTAACACATACACGCAGACAGACAAACAGTGTAAAGTACCAACCCGGAGGCAGTATACCAGCGACGACGACGTCACGATCGACTGCCGCTTTTTACTTTCCTCGCGCGCGACGCACGCTCATTACGCGGCTTTTTACACGACCAGCAGCAGCATCAATCTGTATGGGAGGAGGAGGAAGAGTGTGACGAGGTGTATTTTTCGAGTCTCGGAGCTTTTCTGAATTCACGTGAGAGTGGAGTTTTTTGTATGGATATGCGGGAAGAGAGAGCTGCAGAGGTTTATGGTTTATATACGGGCGGTGATAAACACGTTTTTATGCATATATACGCGAAAGAGAGACAGGCGCGTGCGTGTGAATATATCGTCGGCAGCGAGATTTAAGACTGTGGGTGTTACTTTTTTTTTATATTCGACGCCAAGCTGATTGAAATGCATTTTTCAAGTGCGCGCTGATGAATTTTGCAAGCGCCTCGTAAATGAATGTATACGTGATATGTGTGCGTCTATATTTTGTTTGCGTTCTGCAAGATTCGAAATTAATTTCCTACGCTTCCTAATCACATAAATTTAACCGCGTTTGCCTCTGACTCACGCATGAGAAAAAATCAAGTATTAAACGCGATAATAATAAAATTTCTGACTCACGCGCTAAGTATATGAGAATTTTGCAATCATAATCTACTAGACTCGAAAGCCAGCGAACCGAAAAATCCTTGCAAAATCACGCGAAAAGTCCCGGCAATTTCGCACGATACACAACAACTGGCAATATTCCCACTTGTATGTGTCCATTATCAAGAAACGTACATATACATGTACTTTACCATACCCATAAACCACCACCTTACATCGAAAAATCCCCTCCTCATCCCACCCAAGAAGACAGATAAGCCCGCGCACGTTTTATTCATCGGAAAGCATATCACACTGTATACCTCTCTCTCCCTTACATCCATAAATTATCCCATAGCACAATAAAACCCGCCTCTATCGGCCCGACACCTTGCGCGCACGCTCGCGCTATCTCCTTCTCACCTCTCTCTCGTACATATAACGACTCCATTCGAGATGAAACGGCGTGAGAAAGGGTCCGCAGGGGGGCTGCCGCTACACGCGTATACGTACGTAGTATCATAGAGGCTCTCCCGGATGTTACGTCACGATTGACCTGTTCCGCGAGCGGCGAGTGTGAGTGTCTGTGCGCGCGAGGAAGAGAGTCTTCCTCGCGCGAGCGTGAAGTACGTCTGGCTGTGCGGTGCAGTGCGGTTGTACAGTACCTACCGGGTGGATTTTTCAGAAGAGGCGAGAGACGCTGTGGAGGAGGAGAGAAAGAGGTGTGTGCTTTTTGCAGCGCAGGTGTTTTTGTACGCGCTGCAGTGTGTGGGATATGGCGAGATGAAGATGGTTTTTCTGTGTAAAGGGACATTATTTTAGGTCGTGTAGAGCGATTTATACTGGCGTTTTTTTTTTGTGGCTCGTCATACGTCTTATGCGCGGGAGAAGGCTTTTAATGTAAAAGGTCGTTTACCAGTGTGTTTTGTGTGTGTTGTAAATCTGTCCGACGGTTTGTTTAGCCAGTGGAAAGGTAAATTTGAAAGCATTTTTCTTTTTGAACCGTTTTCAAGAATGGTTCGTACATCCCTGTACATTATTTTGATAGAAAAATTTTACCTAAAAATCGCAACGTAAAGTTTCTAAGGTTTTATAGCAAATCACGATCAGCTATATACATCTCACAACTACAGTCCCAGACGTTCCACATTATTTTATCGACCTCGCGAAAGAGCCAAAGCGATTTCTACTTTAAATTAACCAATCACCATTGACTCTCCCCACATCGAATCCCCCAAGGCGTGACTAATCCCCTATCCTCGCGGCAACCGCGAGTACCTCCCATCGCGCTGTTACAGCGCGCACAACAACAACACGATCCGCAACTTTTTCCACTCTAATCAGTATATTGTTCCCTTTCTCTATCTCTCTCCCTCTTTCGAAAAAGGCCAATTTCCCACACTTCTCATGCAAAATCCCAAACCGCATCCGTAACAATGCGAAATTTCGAGCAGCACTCGCTGGAAATCAGCAAAACCTCGCGCGCTGCTCTCTCTCCCCTGCTCTCCATTAGCGTGAATCAACGCGCGAACGAACGAACGCTCCGATAAACCTTGACCGTAGCGAGAGAGAGACAGAATCCTCTCACCACTCTATGATGATGTATGTCTACGCTAGTGCGCGTTAATTCAGCACTGCTGTATAACGTTGTTCGTTAGCCGCGCGGAAACTGCGCGCTAGTGCTCGCCGAGTTATATGATTGATGCCGCGCGGCTAGTATATAGCGAGAGAGCAGAGCGTCTCTTAATTGGACCACTATATGATGCTCCTGCTAGCTGGCTTTCTTTCTCATTTTTTATTCCGAGTTTCACGATGGAATTTTCACGTGCGCAGACACGCGATTGATCGATGCGCGATCCATTAGCTTTCTTAGAAATTCGCCGTGTGGAAAGCGTTATATGGATAATAAGTAATGTGTACGGTTATATGCGCGAGATGGTCGCGTTTGATTGCTTTCGGCGAAGAAGAGAGAACGTTATGTACGGAATGGACATTTAGATGCGCGCAATGGTTTTTTGGTGGGTGTGGTGTATAACGGGGACATTGCGCGGCGGTTCTCTCGTCATCGCGTCCGCATGTGTGCGTGATTTATTAACCGGCCGAGCGTAAGCCGGCGTTTGATATCTGCGCGAGCTTTTTGTCGGATTTTAATCGGATTTCAGTCACGCGCATCACTCGCTCGTAGTGCGCGATCCTTGGCTTTAGTTAAATAAAAGCGGGGAATTGGAGCGTTCTGGGTTTATTTTACAGCAGTGTGCGGCGTATATTTAAAGAAAGTAATTTTGTAACAAAACTTGGTGTATTAAAAGATGTTTGATAAAAAGGGTGACCCCGTCGTATCAGGGTGACTGCACAAAAGGAAAGAAAAGAAAAATTAAATTAGGTTAATGAAAATTTCAAGTCTGTCGGCGTAATCTTCTAAGTTCCGAATGTAAATACACTTTTAAAGCTGATTACACGATGTACGGAACTTCAATTATTTTTTATCGACGAGAACGTAACAAAAAAAAATTTTAATCAAACTTATACTCTTACCAACTCCGAAGCAACAAATTTCCGTAAAAGCATATAACGTCAGCCCACGACAAGACACAACAACTATCACACATAAGTTTAAAGTACACAAAAAAACGTAAATAATCCTCGCAAAACCCGTCCCTCGCCTCACGCAGATACCGTCCACGATAATGACGGTGGAATTACGCGACAATCGCGCACCCTGTTCTCCTTACATAATGACAATTAGCCTCTCTCTCACTCTTGCGAAGACGCGAAAGAAACGTAAACATTTCTTTTCCCTGGCGCTCGATAAGGATCGGCTCGACGGGTATAACAGGCTCTGAAAACTAGGTCCACGCACGGGGCGAAACAATTAGCGAGCCGTGGCATTAGCTTAATTGGTAATTAGCGGCGATAAGCGCGCGCGCGGGATTCCTTTTTATTTACGCGCTCACGGTGGGCGGACTATAAACTCGCGTGTGCGTGGCTTATATGCTACACACCCTGTGCGGAGAGCCTCTTTAAAAATTTATGGAAGAGGAGAGGCGAGGTGTGGTGTAGTTTTTTTCTTCTTCTGTCGAGCTACGTGTGGTATATATAATAGCGTGCGGTAGGTTGGTCTGCGTTTTTCGCGATGAATTATGGCGGATGCGAGGATTCTCATGGCTCTCTCGCCCATTGCTGGGTTATTAATTAGGACTGGATATATTGTTTACCGAATTTCTTTGTAGTATATATGAGGTGGAAATATTTTTTGTCGCGAGTACCTTGACACCCTCTATTCTAAAGAATAATTTATAAAAACTATATTTTTACCTTACGAAACGCATTCATCACACTCGGCGCTTTTAATTTGTAAAAAACGCAATTCATTTTCAAAATCCATAATATTTGACAAATGTACATAGCCACCATTACACGATACGAGAAACCGCCATCATTTTTCATCTCCGTTCCCGCAGTCGCGCACTCCTCCCGTTCTAATTGACACTCGTACAACCATCTCGTCCACGAGCTCCGTATCGTGTACCTACACACGCGTATATTTCCAGCTCTCTGAAATTGAAAAATTCAGCAACCGCGAGCTCTGGCTTTTTGCTTCTTTCTCTCAGTCCTGTCGCCATCGTCGTCGTCGTCGTCCTTCGACGTCCGCGAGCCACATGTTTCGGCCAATTAGGCCGCTAAAAAAAATACGTATATACACACACGACGCGCGCGTGGCTTCATAAATAAGGGCGTCTGCGGGCTGCGCACAGTGCGGCTCTCTGTTTTCTATACGGAGCGCGCGTGATGATGCAACCCTATACATATCTACTCGCGTTTCTTTCTATAATATACGTGCAGCCGTGTCATATGTGCCCACGTCGTATTCATCACTTTAGCCCCGGCGTAGTCGCGCGTGATGCATTAACATATTAGCCTGCGCGTGTATGATGTAAAAGCATATACGAATGTTATAGTCTAATTCACTCTGTCTCGGTTGGTGATGTGGGTATACGTATATGAGATGGCGACGACGTGCGTTAGCGATTCGATTTGTCCGCAGTAATACCAGCAGCAGCTTGATTAATCGCCACGATAAGCAAATACGATTTTCCCTATACATCAGGTATATACTTGGCGACTGCGCCGTCGTAGGAGGTGTCGATGACTTTTTCCTCGTGTATACATATTATCGGCGTTTAGCGTCCACTTAGCGTCACTCGTGCTGGAAGTCTCGCGGGACGAGGTGAATTTAATCGCGAACTGTTGCCGAGCGTCGTCGCATAATTATGATTAATGGCCCGTTGAGTGTGCGGTTAATTGTTTTGGAGTGTGGAGAGAGGAAAGTGGCTTCATGAATTTAACATAACCTATATATATTTCTAGCGCCTACGCGATTTTCTTATACACGGGTTCTGGTTGATGTCAATGGCGGTGTGAATATATCAAGTGTACAGATATCGATGTGTTTCCGTAATGAGGCGCGAGGCAAAGTGGCGCCGAAGTATCATTTCCATATTCCAAGAGATTCAGACGATGATTTGCGTCCGCGTATGGCATGCGCGAGTGTTTAGCATACACAGTTGGATGGTATCATTATGCATGTACGCCTATTATTAGAAATACACGCGCTATTATTAGATTTTCGAAAGTCACATTTAGTCTGGTTTATTGTCCTTTTAAAAATATGACTGTGACGATAAATTTTACCGTCACGGTCTTTAAATGCCACGTTTAAAAACTGTACAAGTATATATAAAGGTACTGTTCAAAATTTATGAAAAATACAGTATCAAAGTTAATATTTAATTGAACCACGTGAAAATCGTAAAAATATTATGACCCATTATTTCGGGTTGGTAATAAAAAAGAAGAAGAGTTATGTAACGGTACACGTATACGCGCGGACGGCGTCAATTTAAAAATATAAAACGGATACCGAAGGGGGGAACGATGATCGGCTATCTGACCACGTAAGGGATACCTGATTGACACCAACTGTCCTCGCGCGCAGTGTGCTGTTTATCAACTTATAGTGCTTCGCAGACTTATCAATGCGGCACACTTTGTTTCATCACTTCCGCACTGCCCCGCGTCTTTACAGTATACTATATGCATATTGTATATAGTATATACGTATAAAATACTGTTTACCTGTGAATGATTAACCTCATTCTACGTATAAATACATTATACAGAACGATGCTAATTTGTATATTATGCTAATTTGTTTGTTCAATGATGGATTGATAGCCATTTCAAGTATATTAACATTCTCTGGAAGATTTAGAATTATAAGGTGTAATTCATTTAATTACAGGATATTACACCGTTGTGCGTTAGCTCATATAGAGATAGCACATAAGAATTTCACTCGAGTTAATTCCGGAATAGTTATTATTAACGATAGCCATATAAACGAACGAATAATGTTAATCATCGCAAATGAACATTATACCTCGGGCCGTCGACAACCTAACCCATGTAACTAAAGACATAATACGCAACACGTAAACCAGACGCGCGCGCGCACATAGAACAGGTACATACTCTTACGTACACACACCAAACAATAAACGATAAACAATATAGGTAGCAAGAAGAAAAATTCATCTCGATAAAAATCCATACCCCGTATAAATCGCACATACCTCGAGCGCCTCTAATAACCGCTCGGCACCACACCGCAATCCCCATAACGCATCCCGCAAGCATAGCTGCGGCTGCACTCCTCGTTATTCAGTTTTCGACTTTAATGACGGCCGTACCTACACGTACGTGGAACACGCGAATCGCGTGCGCTCTGCTCTCTCTCTCGCTACATACTTACCTATACACAGGATAGAAAAGAAAAAAATGAGCGCGCGAGTTAGGTAGGCGCGTATAAAACGCCAGTGATTATGCTGAAAAGTAATAGGTCTATTAAAGCCGCGATGCTCGCGCGTATGCGCACGTACACACACGCTGCGCCCAGGGATTGATTATTCGCGCGATTCATCAACTTGCCCGATCGTACTTGATTTATCCGTGCAGCACGCAGTGTATACTATCGGTAACCGCGATCTCGATTTTTGGAATTCCTTCCGGGTGATTTTCCGGAGCCGGTCGATTTATACACCATCACGCTGATGTGAGATGTCGGGAAATGGTTATGGATTGATTTCCAAGATAGCACGGTTTCGGGTTCTTACGTGCATTGTGAATACCGTATCGCTTACCACTTGTATGTATAATTTGTAAACGAGAAGAAGGGCGC
This sequence comes from Torymus auratus, assembly GCA_900474315.1. Taxonomy (NCBI): domain Eukaryota; kingdom Metazoa; phylum Arthropoda; class Insecta; order Hymenoptera; family Torymidae; genus Torymus; species Torymus auratus. The sequence continues at coordinate 45,757 of UXGD01000280.1, read as the reverse complement.
GAGAATCGCGATTATTCTGCCGGATAACCGATCCAGTTGTGCGGAGCACCAGTAGCTGCAGTGAGTTTCTTCTCTGATCGCGGGCGATATCTGCCGTCGCCCGAGTTCCGGGAAAATTAATCGCGATCGCCGGTAGATACTGACCACGTTGATTTGGTCAGGTATATTTACCTTAACAACCGCGGAATTATAATCCGGCGCGGCGCTTTATTTATGAGTATACAGGCACGCGCGCGCTTCCATATGAAAGTAAAAAGAGTGCGGTACATAATGTATGCGGCTAACGGGGGATTAGGATAATAAATGCACTAGCTGTAGCCTGTACGTGTGTGGGTACGGCCGCTGGCCGAGAAACGCGGCTAATTGCCACAGAACGAAGCAGCGTTTCTTTGATAACAGAAAAAAAATCTTGTCCTGCTTATATATAGTTGCGAGAGCCGGAGAAGATGTTAAATCCTACGTTAATTTTCCTTTATAGGGCAACTTCTGTCTCTGTACTTTTCTTCTGTGAATAATATATAGGCGCCTAGTAGTAGGCAAACTTAAATCCCGTAAAAAATGGCAGTAGGGCGCGGACGATCAAAGGAATCCTTTCATCCTTACAGCCGCGCAGACTTCTTTGCGCAAGGTGCAGCGCATATAGATATATACTCCGCTCTCTCTCTCGTAAGAATCTGACTTTACAAAACTAGCTCTTATATTCCTTGAAAAACCGCGAGGGAAAAGTTTTCCCAAAGCGCGCGCACAATGGCCGCCTTTTCCCCAACCAACTTATTCTTCTTCTTACCTCAACTTGAGAAAATATATAACAAATATAACACAGTTTGCCCAACGCGGCTATCCTTGTTAGGTACTCTTCTTTACCCTCCTCACCCACAAAGATGAGTCGTCCCTTCGCCACCCACCTGCATCCTTTCTCTCTATACACATACCTAACCACACCTGTCTCTCAAACCGTGAGCATCGTTAGTGCGCGCTCGCGACACGGGGGAGAGAGAAAGTGTGAATGCATCGAGAGCGCGCCCACTGACAATGAACTTCCCCAGCGTCGCCGGCTGCATAATGTCGTTATTGTTAGCAAATGAGACAAAACGTATACGGCGTGCCGCGCACAGGGCGTGTGTACGTACGTGTACTTGTATGTATGTGTATACTCCAGGCAGGACTAGTCACACAATGACGGCTGATTTCGCTGTCTTAATCCAGCGCTCGAGCGACGGGATTGATTTATGCGCGATTCGGTTTCCCCCGATTAATTTATAAGCACGCGGCGAGGGAATAATACGTCGCCGGATTTTATCGTTTTCATAATTCAGGACGCGAGAGAGGGAAGGCTTTTGAATATAGACTGCACGCAAAGTGCAGCCTTGGTGATGAAATTTCGCTGGATTTTCGCGAGGAGAGAATTAAAAAAGGCGGTGCGCGGCAGTACAGATTGTACGATGAAAGGGGTATTTCTGAATTGTTCGAGATGTAAATTATGGTTACCGGATGAAAATTAATCTTTCAATACATGATAAATTTTAACTTCTTTATCCGACCAACAGATTGTTTTATCCCTTCCAAGATTGATATCCCGAATAAAAACCTCTTTACGTCATAAACGTTCTTATATACAGTTACGATAATTGCTCTCAATTTAAAAGCCCCCACGAAAAAAGATACTTCGAAATCACACCGACTTATATGGCCTACCCCGTGTCCACCTTTACGAGTCATCATCGTCTCGCGGTAGTAGTAGTCCCAAACCGCACGCGCGCGCTCGCTTCTTATCTTCCAAAAGCGGACGAAAAAAGAAACGTAAAACACGATCACAAGGGGCCCATATTTGACGCGCTGCGGTCCCTCTCTCACTATACCACCGGTCCAGAAAAGGTCAAGGCTCTCTCCTTTTCCTCTCGGTTCCTTGTACTCTCCTCTCTCTCGTGTCGATTGCCCCTGCGCAGCGTCCATCAACGAAAGTACTTACCTTGCTCTCTCTCTCGCTCGCGTGTTCGCCGAGCTGAGCTCTCTAAATTTCTCCGAATGGCCTGCGCACTCGTGATGCTTGTCTTTTTTACATTTAAGATGGGGCAGTGAAGAGAGTACCTGCAGAGCGGGTCATTGGTTCGCGAAACGGGAATTAGTATTCGACGTTCGTGCTTTATGGCTGATGTCGCGGTTATTCTGTTAATTAAGAGTGCCGCATGTAAGATCATTAGTCTGTCTATCCCTCCGACTAATAAATTCAACGAAGCATCTGCTCTTTCTCCTGGAGACTTCCGAAATAATCCACCCTCTATACATTCCCTATCAACTCCACACGCACCTTATCTCTGCGCTCTATACTCTCTTCTCTTCTGAAGTGATTTCTCGCTCGACGAACCCGAGATTTTCTCTCCTTCCCTCGGCGTGTCACATCGGCTCCCTCGCTGATTTATAACGCCGGCAGCGGGGCGAATCCGCAATAGCGTGAGAAAAGCGCGCGCTGGGCGAAATAATCGCGGCCCTCTTCCTCCTTCAACGCACTGCGTCTATCCATCAACGTCGCCGACGCGAGCTTATCAGCAATTACACCCCGCGTTGACTCATCACAATTGACGCGGGCTCGATTCCGGCTAACAGCTTGTATGGCGGGAAATTCGCTTGTATATAGATATATAACGCGTAGCGATCGATATATAGGTGCGTGTAACAAGTTTGCTTTCAATGCCATCATGCGCAGGCCCTCCGGCGTTTTTGGCGCGTTGATCCGGTTGTTACGCGCTATCGCGTATGCTAATCGCGGATGGGGTGATGTAGCTGATGAGAAAACTAAGCAGATGTCGTCGGTATTTGGGTTCGGATGATGTTGTTTGAATTACTCCGCGAATAAATGTCTGCGGAATTCTTTATTGCGAGTTTCGATTTTATCGCGACGACCGTCTTTTTGTCACGGCGAAGTGACATACTTAGCGACGATTAAAAAGGCTTTTTCTTTTATGTAAAAAACTTTTATCTTGTTCTTTAGTGCCTCGATAAATAACGTAATCGTTAAGGTTTTCCATGCCAAAAGGCTTTTATCGAAATTAATTTATGCGTTCTCAATTAAGGAATTTCTTACGCGCCAGCAGCAGCAGCAGACGAAACTCAATTAAATCGTTGCCTGTGCTCGCACTGTGACGCATACGTCAGCGGGGGATTGGCAAAAAGTAGACCAGACAGCGCGCAGTGCACTGTGCACTTTATTCGATACTTTATATTTACAATTCTATTGTTGTGAAAGAGAGAAAGTACCGGCATTAATTCTTACGAGAACGTTACTCGTATGTGTGTACGTGTGCCGATTCAATTGATGATATCAGCGGCTACATAAGTTAATCGTCTCTCAATGCGAGTTACGTAGTTTCTGATCTCATCAGTTTAGATTTTCCATGCAGAATGAGCCGTGCGTTCTAAATCCTATACCGAGAATTTCCAAGATCCTTATATTTCACCGGGTCAATTAAGGTTAAATTTAATGCTGCGAAATAAAAGGATTTTTTGTAAAACATTTTTTTTTCTTTTTTTTTCTCCTTTTGCCCGCGCGTTTTGCCTTTCTCCGATAAGCATTTAATGAAAAGAGAAGCGAGATATACAGTAAAAGTAAATTAAACGTAATTAGAATTCAGAACGAGCGCAAGAGTGACTTTGCACACACACGCTTTCGACGAAAAAAGAAAAAGAAGAAGAAGAATATAAACGTCGCGGTCTGTCACGACACCCTTGAGCTTTTTATACATTTTCAGCAATAAAAGAAATGTTCTGCGAAATTTCACTCGAAGAGATTAGCATATGCGAGAGAGTAGAAAAACGGCGCGCCCGCTAACATTTCTTCTACCTTCTTTTCTCCAATTATCTTAAAAACGCGGTCCGGGATGAGGCAAAAAAGGGACGAAATTGCGGGGCAAATGCATCTCGTGTGCTATTCACTCTGGAGATGTGTTCGGGATTCTCCTATATTATACAATGCATCTGTTCTTTTGGCCTTGAATTCGCTCGATAATTTTCGACGCCTTGCAGAAACCGTTTTTTGCGAAGAAGATCGAGGATCTCCTGCAGAACATGTTTATGGCGCTGCGAATTTATCTAAATTCGCTGGGTAATTGGTTTAATGAATCGCCATTAACGGTATCGGTTATTTGTTGCCAATTACCTTCAAGTTTATTCCGGTTAATTGGTTTAAAACGTCAATATAAAAACGATTGTTTGTCAATAAAGTCTAGCTGATGACGTCATTTAAATAAACGTATTTGACAATAATTACACTAGAGTGTAGCATCAATTGATTTGTTGAAATAATAAAAGCCCTCGTTTAATAATAGCAACTTTCACAATCATTCCGCCTTAAAAAAAGCTGTTATTTATTTCGCTTCCAAATATTTCCTCCACTCGGCCCAAACATAAAAATTCTCTCAATACGTATATATATTCTAAAAGTCCAGGCATTTCTATTCAGATCCACCTTATTTACCCAACCCCGCTATATACACTCCATTCTCCATCTATACAAAAACCTTTCAATCCCCGCACGCGCACTTCTGCAAACCATCACGTCTCTCCTCACCCCTTCTTCCACGCCTTACGTGTATTTTCGACTCACGTTTTGCAGCGAGAGCCTCACGCTCGGCGATCGGCGCCGATTTCGGCCACTCGATCCTCGCCAATTCGTATGCACGCGAAGATTCACAACGCCAGCAGCAGCAGCAAGAACCTCGGCGCGTTGGCGGGGAATAAAGAAAGCATACATATGTAAATCGAGAGAGAACCGGCGGCCGGCACAATGCCGGGATTACGCGCACGCGCGCGTGTCAAAGGGGGAGGGGAGAACCGAACGAACGAACGTACGGTTATACTGTCACGGGGAATTTCGCTGAAGTACGAGGAACGGGTGTATATATGGTTTATCGATGTATCGCGTGTGTATATATAGAGGAGTATATGTATATATAGCGGCGTATGTGTGTGTAGGTAGTGCTGACTCGCCTGGTGATTCGCAGGAGCGATGGACGGGTGCTATGTGATGGTTGAGTGATTTTTTCGGGAGGATATATATATATAGAGGCTCGCTGGATTGACACTCTTGTCGCGGCGCGTGTATAATACAGTGTTTTTGGTGGTCATGTATGAGATCTGATTTTTTGGCGTCTTTTCAAGTTTTTTTTTTTTTTTTACCATTTCATTGTTACGCGGCGTTTCGAGTGTTGTGCACTGGGTGACAATGAAAAGATAATCTAGGGAGCGTGTATTTATTCTTCGCCGAGCTTGATATTATACAGACGCGTGATTGATGCGATGTGTGTACTAAAGTGACTGCCGCCTTTTTTCACCTCGATGTTTTATGTAAATTTACGTTTTGTTGTGTACCGGTGTACGAAAAAAAAGGACACGCACACATGGTTGACCCCTTCTTATCGCGGCTTTCGGTTTGAAAAAATTACGTCCTCTTAAGCGACAAAAAATTATTATAAATAATATCGTAAAAAATATCAACTAAACAACAAAAACAACTTCGAAAAGTTGCTCACAAAAATATACGTCTGCCTCGGCAACCCATAATACAATTACTCTCTGCTCTCCAAATTTTTTCCTCATTCTGTTAGCAAAGTTCCACGTACCGGAAGAGAGCATTTCGCCACTGTACATAGGTATATACTATACAGTAGGCCACCGCGAAATCATTTCGAGATCAGCAAACTTCGTTGCGAAACGGCACCGACGTATATACGAGTAGCTCTCTCCGCTCACATAGTCCAGCGGTTTTTGCCTCTACGACGTGCGCGGAGGAGGAAGTAGCGAAAAAGCTCTCGTGTCTTTTCTCGGTATAGGATATGGCACGCAGACATGGCACGCGTATATCCGACAACCCACTGTCTGTAGAAACAGACGTATACGCACACACATACTCGGACTCAAGAGCTAATTACGTCGAATTAGCGAGCTGTCCGTGACGCTACAAATATTTACACGGCCGATGACTAACGGATGAGTCTCGGGAAATATGATTCTCTCTTTCATCGTATCCCGCCCGCGTGTGTGTACGTCTGTGTATTATAACGTTTACAGTCTGTTCGCATAGAGGCGACGCGGTGACACTTTTGCGTTGTCTTTTGCCGGTATTACATACGTGTGTGCAGTTCGGCGCCTTTTACATCGGGCTATTGATAGCGACTTTTTTTACAAGTCAATATTTTCTTTCCGCTGTGTTTTATCTGTACACAGGATTACAAAATACGCGTTTGTTCTTTCCATATAGTACAAATAATACTTTACTTTGTATAAACTAATGTTTAATAAAAAGAAACTAATTACGGTAATCACTTATACGTATAATTTTTGGCAATATACGTGTAGTATTACACACTTCTGAATATGATATTAAGGTTACGCGGCAGCTCTTGCCAAGGCTATACACACTCATACACTGTGTAAACGACTGAAATACACGTCGGTAAATTTAGATCAATTTTGTCTAATTAATTGCTTATACCTCATTTAAGCTCAGCCACTGAGTTACCTTACACTCCCCTTACACCGCCAAAATATTATCCCACCTATATATATACAACACGTTCTCTTCTATTTCCATTGCCCGCGCTAACTTTATTTATAAACATCTCGCCACTGTATATCAACTACATCGCCGCGGCCCTCAACTTTCCCACCTACACATTCTGCTTTTTAAATGGAGCGCGGGTGTATTTCATTCCCTGGCCGGGCTGCTCGAATTATGAGTGGGCAACACCTGCTGCGCTGACCAAACTCACTCGACACGCATACACTCTATATAGACTACACCCGGGGGTCAGTTTGTCCTTACCCCGTTTTTCGTATGTATGTGTTTTTCGTATATATGTTGCCCCCTCGTCATTCCACATTTACGCGCGTCTAACGTTTCGAGTCTCGTTAATGAACGGCCCCGAGATCGATATTGCGCGGCTCTATGTAGCAGGTTTTCTGTTCGAGAAATAATGACATTGTAACTCGATTCTATACGCGCAGCGCGCGTTCTAAAATAAATTGGAAACTACGCGCGAATGGATTTTTTACGTTTGCTGTAGCTAGTAGTATACCTTCGTCATGTATTTATTTTCGCGCCATGCATCATTTCTCGCTCTCGCGCCTGTGCGTCCTCCCTCTGGAAAGTTTGCGTGCGCTATTTTTAATCCCCAAAACGCACGAGCGTCGAGGAGGATGAAGCATTCGGTTGGTATAGCTGAAATATTTAAATGCGACGGTAAACTTTTGCAAAGGAATTTTTTCAATACACAGTAGCTCCGTTAGATATATGTTTTTTTTTGTTACCAGAGAAATATTATACTTTTCCATCGAAAACAAATCGTAACAGATGGATATTCGGGCTGCATAAGAGCAATACAATATTTCTGTAATTATTGTCTCGCTCTTGGAAATTCTTGAAATTTTTTCTCTTTTGTATTGGTCTTTTCAGTCAATATGAAAACTATTATTGTCTTGTCTCGAAATTCTTGATCATATTGGAGACGTGCGACTGTAAGCGAGTCAATCATTTAAAAAGGTCTGAAACCCAAATAGCCGGGGGACGCGAGGTCTACGCAAAAATGGAGTTACGCAGACGTGTGACAAGAAGCGAGTCGATTGTTTAAATAATTCTTCAACCCAAATAGACGGGGGACGCGAAGTCCACGTAGAAGAGTAAAGCATGCAGACGGGAAATAGTAGTAAGTTTTTTAAGTAAATGACACTCGAACATTTTGTTAGAAATGACAATTCTTCTCTTTTCTCATAATAATTTTCCTCTTTTCATCTCTTTCTTCAACAATAGAGGGTTGTATCCCTGTTATTATTATTTTGATAAATTGTTACGATTAGAAAATGTTAAGTTACTTTCAAGACAAGACAAGATTCTTTTCATTTGACAACGCAATCTTGATATTATATCGAAAACTATATATAAATATTGTATCGATTATTGTCTTGAATATTGAGATAAGGCAATACAATATAAAGATTAATCTTGCTATATCGTGCAGCCCTAAATTACTGAATGCGTTTGAGCGCCGGTGATGCTTGAATTGTTAGTTGATCCAGAGTTGGAGGAGCGATATCAATATCCATGGGTAGGGTTCCGTACAAATCAGTATATTTCCATTCGCATCTTCTGCGTTCAGAATATTCGTGTGTTAAAAAAGTTTAAATACGCGGACAAAGGAGAGAAGTATGGTATATACCCGAGAGAATCATCATCATTCGGGCAGCAGCAGCAATTACACGCGGAAAAGAATCCCTCGGTACAGCTAGAGGGAAAAATATACTGCCGTTCCAGCAATTCGAAACGATTTCGCCGAACCAGCTCGCAACGGTTTCGCCGCCGCGCGCGCGCAGTCGTATAACAACAAACATACTTTCCGCGAGGAATTCCGCTCTCTCGCCGCGCTAGCGGCGTGGATATCCATTCTAATCCCGCGCCTGCACAGACAATATCTAATCCTCACCACAGAGCTGCTATAGTCCTAAACAACTATCGCCCGCACCTTACACACGAATACCCTCTCGAATCCCTGCATTATATACGTATACACATCTAATCCGCGAACTCCTCGCACGCGATCGCTGAGCGAAGCTGCCCTCTCCTCTCTTCGAAAGTATATATACAGCAAGCTTGCGCCGCTGGAGAGAAAGAAATAATGGCCGGCACACTCTTTCTCTCCAAAGGGCCTTACATATATATATAACGTCGGGCGGGCGCTCGCCGTCTGCGCACGAGCGAGCGCTCGCGAGAGAGGAAGTTATACACACGAAAAAGAAGGGGAGAGAGAGCGGCTCAGCAGCAGCGGCGGGGGAGAGAGAGAGGCAGAGAGCAGGCGCGCCGGTGGGGGCGTCGGGGGTGGCGGCGGCGGGCGCGCGAGAGAGACAGGACTATAGAGAGCGGCGGCGGCAACGGCGGCATGACTCACGGACCGGTGCGCGCCTCCGACGTTCGTCTCTCTCTCCCGTGGATTCCGCGCCAGTTGATCGCGAATCGCCACGCCCGAAACATTGTTCTATACCCCGCTCTCTCTCTACCCCCCGTGTGCCGCTCTTTACCGATAGAGAGAGAGCGAGAGAGAGTGGCTGCAGTGTGATATATAAAGAAAGAGGTGAAAAGTGTGTGCCGCCGGCGCTGTATATGCGCAAAGAAGATATAGTTGCAGCAGCAGCAGCAGCAGACGGGGAACCGCTGCACTGCCGGCAGCAGTGAACGATAAGGAGGGTTAACGCATCGATCACGGTCAGTGTGTAAGAAGGGTCGAATTTCTTTCTTTTCTTTTTTTTATTAAGTGTGAGATGTTATCGCCGTTATCGGGGGGCTATTTCGAGTGATCGAGAATGAGAGAGCGAGAGAAAGGAGAACGTTTGGATGAAGAAAGAGAGAGAGAGAAAAGGGGAGCGAACGACGAGTGTCTTGGAGCGCTTCCAAGAGCGCGCGCGCCGGTTAATTGAAGCGAGAAATTGCCGTGCGCTTTTTCGTCGCTTGCTCTCCCGCGGCGGCTCTTCTTATTTCGCTCTCTCCCGATCGTTCGATCGGTTTTTAAATCGACATTTTGTGAGAGCGGAGAGCTCGCTGTGCGCTGTGTGTATCCGTGGAATTGGGTTTTTAAACTACGCGCGCGCTGTAGGTGGATTTTTCTATTTGAGAAAACTCGCAAAGATTGGAAAAAGCGGGTGAGTGGTTTTGGAAAATATGATAAAAGTGTGTACGCTTTTGGTTTTGCGAAAGATGGATATAAGTGTAATGTCTGTGGACAAAAATTGCGAAAGTTTCATTGTTCGTGCAGCGTTTTTTTGAGAGGAAGAAATAGAGCCGTGGACGAGAGAGTGAGAGAGACTTTTTTTTGCAGAGACATTCCGTTAAAATTGCGGTAATTGTGGGAGCTCCGCGGAATATTAAGCCGAAAATTGCCGGACCGTGGTATTATATCGTAAAAATTAAAGCGTCCGGCTCGTGACAATTACTCGTGAGTCGGACGTGAAAAAAAATTCCTTTCTTTCTCTCTCTCTTCTTTTTTTGTATTAATCGTCCAACAAATTAAAAAGTTTCATTAAAAATGAGACCGTTCGGATGGAAAAATCCGGCTAAGGCTATATCCAGCGATGGAACAAAAAATCAAATCTACTTCTCAAGTCCATCCGCTCGTCCAACGAATTTTTCCAAACGAGCAGCACTACTACACCACTCATCCATGAAAATCCGCGTTATTACAAGGCTCTCTTGCGCTCGGCTGTGGCCTTATAGACTTAATTACTCGTGCAAGGCTCGCGCCCGTAAAACCTTCTGAAATACAGCCGCAGTCTTAAAACCCAGTCATTATCGTCCCTCTCTTTCTCATTCACACCGCGCGTCCACCATCATATAAAAACCAAAAGAAAGAAAAACTGTTAATCCGCATCTCGCGGATACAATCCGAGCTCTCTCTCTTCAGGCGTTTATCGCATTCCGTTCATCTGCTGACTTCTATTATCGCGGGCTCGCTACAGCAACAACGCCGCGCGATTCGATACGCTTCTTCGACTTCCGATCCGCTTTGCACTCACTCTCTATACTATACTCTCGCGTCTATATGAGAGAGAGAGAGAGAGTAAGCGGGAAAAACCGGGGATTGAAATTATCGCTTGGCCGATTGACACGGCCGATCTGCGGAGAGAGAGAGAGAAACAGACGGAGAGAGAGAGAGAGAGAGATGAGTTAATCCGAAGGGATCTGGATCGCGCGACGGCGGCGTTCCGGGGTTGTTGAACCTTTGTGTCTAGCGCCGCCGCGCGCGCGTGCCACGTCAATTTTATGGGAGCGCGCGTATAACTTACTGACGGTCCCCGCACGCGCCTATATTGGTATTGTGCGTGTACGGACGATTTATTTCAGACGTAATGCGAGGTATTAAGATGGGTATAGTATTATAACGCCGGAGATTGGTACGCGATGAAAGAAGGTTGGAGGTGTCCGTTAGGTGTGGCTTGAAAGTGGTAAAGGATTTGGTAAAATCCGCTGCGGTTTTTGATGATCTGTTGGTGATAAGGATTAAGTCGAATCTAGCTCGATTTCGCTTTTAGATTATACAGTGCTCGTGTAGGAATGTTAAAAGTTTGCAGGCTTATCGGATTTTGAGAAAAAGTTTTGTCCTAAATACCTTGTGTTTGGCGATAAAAATCGTAATAACAATATCTCCACGAGATTGGAATATATCGCTAATAACTTGATCGAGGGAATGCTGAGGGGATTGTTCTACATGTAATTATGCAAATAGAGTAATTTCGACCTAATTACTTGAAAAATAATCCTGATTCCATAATCTCGCGTTAACGAACCATAACTATATACATGTATGCTTATATTATACAGCAACTATATATTTTTTTCAATCATTTATCAAATGCAATTTCGAAGTCTAAAGAATATGAAAAATTGATATGTAAGAAGTCCTGTTTCGTAACGTGTATCAAAACTTTATATAACGAAAAACACATAACTTCCCAACAATACACACATCACGTCACGATAAATATATCAGCCACATATACCAATCTATACGCACAAACCAAATCTCTTTTTTTTTCATCACAACCGTCTTACGCTCGCACTCCGCCGCCATTCCAGAAAACAATCGATCGTTTTCCGAGCGCGCTCGTGCGGCCGTCGACTCGACGTTTTTTCGGTCACCTCGCTGTACGCGCCGGTCTCCGCTTTTTTCGCGGCACTTTCACCCGCGCGCATGTGTACACGTGATTTCACCGCAATTGCCCGGGCTATTACTCCTCGTATACGTATACATATATACACACACCAGCACCGTCTCGCACGCGCGCACTCGCTGAACCAAAAGCATAGCGTAGCGGTTATTTTGTGCCTCCCTCGTCGGCGAACAATTATTGTTGTTGTAGTAGTAGTAGCGCAGAAACTTTCATCTGCATGATTTTTTTTCTTTTTTATGCTAGTGCGGGGAACGAGAGAGGAGGCAATGTTTTAACGTATATTGAGATGCAAATTAATCTGTGTTAATTTAAATTAGCATCACACTTGGATGAGCTTCTTAATTTAGTCTATGCATAGAATTATTACATGTATACGATGGGTTCATTGTGGCGGCTGAGCGACCGACGAAAATTTCTTTTCATCGCCTCCGGAGGGGCTTATTTGTTTATGAATCGTCGGAGAAATAATTGAATGCGTCTCGGTTGGTTGGCCACACTTGACAGTCGACAGACACATTGACGCGAGGTTTAAAAATGTCATTCTCAATAAAATGTGTGTACTTCAATAAATTATATTGAATTATTAAATTATACGCGGCTTTTAGGCAAATTTCATCAACGCCTCTTTTATAATTCAATTAATCGCGTGTTACGAGTGACATTCGCAGAGAACTGCGAAACCGTTCCAATACATTACACAAAACGACCGTTCAACGCGTCGACACAACACACCGCTTCAAATCGCCATCTAATTCCCCTCCTCCCCTTCGTTTTTCTCAAGAACACCAGGCACCGGACACAATTACATTTATATAATCACCGTCTCGCATCTACTACATTCCGCATTACCACCACCCAGCGACAAAAACGTCCTCTCGCAGAGATAGATACAAAAAAGGGAAAAAACAAGCCGCAAAAACCCACCATAAAACGAGATTACGATCTCCCTCCCTCTGGCCCCCCTGTACACTCCTCTCTTGACCTTAGCACGCATTCCCTCGCACAGAGACTATATATATAGGCGTCGGCAGGCGCGGCTCGGAGGGCGAAAGTCGCCGAAAACTTCCTATCGATCCGCATGCCTACGCCTTGTCACACCCGAAAAAAGAGAGGAGGAAGGCGCAGGAACTGTAGCACACCGTGTGCGGTTTCGGTCCGCGCGCGAATCGATAAGACGCCACTGTGCCTCTCTCTCCGCGTGTTACATACGAAATGGGCTCTCTCCTCCTGCTGTTACTCTGCCTCCTCCGCCATTGTGATATGGCCCTTTGTCAAGGGGGGGAGGTCGGTGGATATACATTTTGCAGGAGCGAGGCTTTTGTGCGGTGGGAGGAGGACGAGGAGATCTTTTGAAACAGCCTGCAGTAAGAAGGAGAGATGTGGGTCGGAGATTGGTTAAGATTTACAAGCGTGGATTTTGGATGAAATTTTCAGGCGAAGGAGCTCGCAGAGATGATTTTTCCTTTTTATTTACTTTTTTTTTCTTTAGTGTGGAGCTTTCTTGGGATGAAGTTTTATACGGGTTGCTTAACGAGCGATGATATACTTTTTTTTTTAATATAAGCGGAAAAAAGCTCGCGAGCCGTGCGCGTTGAGGTTTAAAAGTCGTAACATGTATAATTTACAGTATAAAGTTGTATTTTACTGAAACCGCATGTACTCGACGGGCATTAATTAACGTTGCATCTTCAAAAATTTCCTTCGTTAAGTATAATTACACGACGAATACGTACATATACGAGTTATACGAATCAGGCCGGCGCTCGCTCTAGCGCTACGTTACATTAACATCAATCACTTTCCCAGTGCGCGCGCGCGCGTTCAATTAACAATTTTCAACGGCGGTATATGTATTATCCTTCGCTGCTTCTTTTATATAAAAGAAAAGTGTGCGCGCTTTACGCGAAAGAATTTCTTCACGTTCCTACACCCGCTAAAAAGTTAACAGAATGGAAAATGAGAAAGTTCACGGTCGATTAACGAAAAGTATATAATCATCGCGGTTCTCGGACGACCAACCGATACCGTGTATATATATATTCGCAATTTAGCGAGCGATTCGCGATGCCGCCGCATAAAACTTTATATATATTTTAGCGAGCGCCGCGAGTTTGCGGGCCGTATTAAAGGCTTATAGGTGCTTGCGCGTTTCCCTGCAGAGAGTAATTTCTCGGCGACTATGACGATGATACGCTGGTTGACATTTCGCCAAGAAGTCTGGCTGGGGGCTGCCTCGGCCGAACTAATTTCCCTTTAATCACGTCAAAGTTCTGTCGCCGCGTCTTCGTTCGCTGCAGCTCCGAGGTCTTTAGAGTTGCTTTTAATTAGAAAAAAAGTTGAAGAGTTGCCACGGAGTTCGGAGGAGTTTGTTTCCGATAATTTTCAGTAGCGGGTGAATCAATGAACTCGCTCATGCGTACATTTTAAATTCCTAAAAAGTGGTTATTAACTAATTACACACCGAACCCTAGCATCATCATCATCGCGATATAATTATACTACTTTTTTCTCCTGACATTGAAAAATGACATTTCGACCGTAAAAACGATAACACACCGTGTGTACACCATTACACAGATAACTCACACGCCATCATCAAGCGACTATATATATTACACCAAATGAATTTCGCCACACACGCAGTCTGAAAAAAAATCCTTAACGTTAATCTCCACCTGCAATTAACACGCACACCCACATACCCGCGGCCATTAACCACACGCGAAACTAGCCCTTTCAACGAGCGAAAAGGAAAGAAAGGCTATAGCCGCCCACGCTTGCAGACAAGATCGTTAACCCCTAAAAGGCCTGAAACTTGCACGTCCGCTCGCCCGCCTCCCTCAGGTGTACATCTTAAAAAGGCGCAAAAGATCTCGAGACTCGTTTCACCCACCGTCTTCTTCATCTCTCCCTCTCTCCCGCGCGTTAAAAGGACGGGCGTGGCGACAAAAGGACAGCCACTTCAGACACGCGCAGCCAATTTTCCTGCGCGAAAAAGAACATTCGCCTCCGCTTCTTCCCAGTTATACACGCTCGGCTTGTCTCCTATACATTGTCCGTCTCTGTCTCTGTATGTGTGTCCAGCGCGAGTAACTCAATATTTCCGCGCGTAACCCAACGCAACTTATACTCTGCGTCTGCCTTTCAGCCGCCGAAAAAAAAACAAAGAGAGAGAGAGAGAGACTTTTTCCGCGACGACAGCATCTAGAGTTTCGCGCGCGCCGTGCAGGTTTCTGTTTGCCCTGGATTTTACGCGGCTACTGCGCTGCCACTTAGGGATTGAAATTTTTCTCCTGGATCCCTTAGCGGGAGAGTATGTGCGTGTGGGGTTTTCTATTTTCGAAATGTAGTGCGTATATAAAGCTCGGCGTGTTTGCTTTCGTTACGCATGCACGCTGTGCTCGTGCCGTGTGTGTGTGCGGCGAGGTATACTCTGTATGGTATAGCCGTAATGGATAACGCGTGATCCCGAGGTAATATCTGTTTGGATTACGCACGCGCGAACGGGAGCGGTGTGCATGTCCTCTCGATAAGGATTAGCAGCCTGATGGTACTTTCGTGTCTATATTACGTGCATTATTTAATTGCACGTGAATTGTTGTTTCTTTTTTCGTGTGTAAATAAAGTAGATAATATTTCGAGTTTTATTTCACAAAGTACACACTTAATATTAATTATCTTGCGAATAAATTACACACGATAATCAGTCTAATGCATCGTTCAGTACCGTTCCCAATTAATCTACGTCCACACTCGAAACGTTAAATTAATTATACACATAGTATACATCGTATTGCATTGATTTGCATCGTGTTGCATTAATTCGACTAAAAAGGGTGAAAATGATAAAACCAGCTCTGCTCGCATCATGCCCATCAAAAATGTTTACAATCCAATATAACCTTAATAATCAACCCCCCGCCTTTTAGCTATATCGATCACGTAATCCCGAACGGAGAGAGACTATACACGTCGGTATTCCTCGCCGCATCCCCCACACCCGTCCCCACCTCCAAAAGCAAACACGTCGCAGCTCGCACACACGCACGCGTACATTTCAATGACGCGCGTGTATATATATATATATCTCACGCTAAAAGCAAACAGCGGTACATAGGGCCAGCTGACTGGGACTGTCTAGCGCAATCGCGGAGAAAAATCGCCGGGGGGGTTGACTCATACGCGTTGCACCTCGCGTCAAGCTCCCGCGCGTCCAGCATAAATTAAGACGACCCCAAGGGAGTCCGGGGTAGGTACGTATGTGTGTGTGCTATCGCGTGCGGGGCGATTACACGCGTGTATGTGTGTTAAGGCAGACGATATATAAATGCGAGCCGAGTCGACTTTCGGATTAGTCAGCGCCCACGCGAAGATGAAATCATCGCGGCTGTGTAGTGCAGTGAGCGCCATCTGGACGAGGGGGTTGAAGAATTAGGGTGGGAGACAGAAGGGGAGTGAGTGAGATTGTGGGGGGTTGGTTCTCTTTTTTTTCGTGTTTTTTCGGGAGTTTTTGGTGAGTAGAGAGGTGTGTAAGCTCGCATTTGTTGCTGGAGGGTTTAAGCTGATTGATCGGGAGATTTGGCGTTGATTGGTTGTTGTTCGCGAGCGATGTTGAGTGTTATAGGTATATAAGACGGATTCAAGGTGAAACTAGCTGTGCAAGCGGAAGCGAGAGTGAAGAAGAGGAAGCCTTAGAGCCACGACCTTATCGCTCTTATTAATAATAATCACGTTGATGTTTAATGATATAGAGAGCTTAACTCTCACCTATATCGCGTGTGTTTTTCTCTGCTGACGAATAGTTCAAGGTTAGCAGCAGCTGCTTACCAGAATCGTTCGTCGATTACGTGAACTTTTATACTCGCGCGTTACCTAATGTTTGCCGTTATGGAGATCACAACGCCGCTGGCGTTATACGAGTATATGTCTACGTGTTTTTTTGGCGCTTAAAAAAGTCCGGGATGAGTAAAGAGACGGGAGAGTCAAACAACGGGCGGAATGATTGATGACTCTGGAATCGATCCTACATCAAATGACTCGCGGCGGGCGCAGGAAAAGACACACGTGCCGCTAGAGCGAGTTTTTTTCCCTCCCTCACGAAAATTCGTAGGAGTTTCCCTGGGACGCGTGGAAACTGTCTGACGGTTTCCTACCCCTCGTGCCTTAGGCCACTAACGTGCACTGAATATTAAATTGCTGTCGCTATAAGGTGTATTAAATATTCTCATCGCATTCCCGGATTAAATTAATCGTTATTTGGGGCTTTGGGAAGTTTTTAATGTATATATTTCGATTTATTTTCGTCATTAAAAATTGTGCAGTGATGTTAAAGGACCACCGGGGAGTTGTCTTCTCTGTTCAAAGTATTAGACATCACAGAAAGGCATTATTTTGATACAGTGATCTCGCGTCATTATGTATAACTTTCGAATGAATAGACAATAGTCTCTTAAAAAATAAGTGTCATTCATCGATAGATCGAATATCATTGATAAATTACCGATCTAATCGTTAATCATTGATACTACTACGCCTTTGTGTTCCCTCTTGCGTAGTCCCGCAGTTGTATTACTATAGACCATCAATTTCGTGCGCCATATATTCACCGTACGAAATAAATCGTGTAGAAATGTGTCTTATAAAAAAGAAGGGTCATTACAAAAGTACTTCGAGAACCTAAATCTGAACACAGAATTCGAGTAAATGAGTCATATCATAAAACTTTGGTGTCTGATAAAAGTGCCTATTTTCATGACCTCGAAACTCCTTTATAGCAAAATAAAATTGATGAAAAGTCAATTCAACTTACAACATCAGGGTAAATCGAGACCTCCGAACAACAAAGGTAACCCAAGAACCCGTTAATTCGCCATAACCCTAAACGTTCCAAAAGCTCTGACAAAGAAACTGCGCCTCTCTCTCTACCAACATTCCTCTCCCCCCTTTCCCAATTCCTTTTTCATCGAAAAAAGAGCCTCGCTTGCTTCATTGCAAAAGCTATCGAATGCCAAAGAAAGCGCCTCAATTATAGACTGCGCGCTCAGCAGCAGCGGCAGCAGCGGTCCTGTCCTCCTCGTTCCCTGTCCCATCCTTCGTTGTCATATAGTACATACAACTGCCCGTGTTGCCGGGTCGGCACTGTCAGCCAATGGCGAATTCGCCGGGCGCTACGCATGCGCGCGCCTACCGTTGAGCAAACGCACGTGCCTTGCCTGTCTGATAATCGACGCGGGCCTGTTTTTCGAGGAGGCCGGACGTGATTTTTCTCTCTGTGGGTGGCTGCAGGGTTGAAGAGGGACGACGACGACGGCGACGTGGATGTTGTTTGATGATGTGGAAGAGAAATTTTTTTTTCACGGGGGTGTACAATAGGGGAGGTTTGTGAAATATGGGAATTCGAGAGGGTGGACGGGCGCACTCGGTTGGTTTATTGGGTCAGAGAGGGAGCAAGGTTTTGTGATGTGCGTTATAAAGGGGGAGTGTGTATTGTTCGGAGAAGGAGTGCGATTTTTGTTTATTTCTGTTTTTTTTTCTTCGAGAGTTTTATGGAAGGGTGCTTGCGAGAACGAAGTTGATGCACTCGAATGAGGAGCTTTTTCTACGGCGGCGGCGGTGGTGGTATAGTGAAAGTCATGGTGACATTGAGAGGGAGAGCTGCCTGGTAGTATAAACGCCGACATGACTCACGATAAAGATTAAAAGGGGATTATAAAACAGGCTCGTCTTTTTATCGAGTCGTCAAAATAATGCGTTTACTCGAGCCATGATTCAAAGACACTTTGAAACACGCATTAAAACATAATTTGTCGCTATACATACTGTATATACTACACCAACAGCTGCAACTTTTATATTTAATTTAAAAAAAAAAACGGTTTCTTAACCTCGGCTGCTTTGGCATTAACCTCTCTCACCTTTAAATTTCGATTTACGATATCACAACGCATCGCAGATATATCCGCGCGCAGATCAGCCTTAATCCCCGCCATAAATTCCCTCTCAACTCACGCATACACAATGTAACAAATGACTCAACCACGCCGCATCAGCTCCCCGCTCACTTATCTACCCGAGCTTATAACCCTCTCGTACTCTCAAAAAGAACTTGATTCCAAGTACACCCATCTCTCCTCTCCCAAATATATACCTTCACTCACTCGCTCACTCTGTCGTATGCAAACTCGCGCGGAGCTCGCAATATCCCCGCGCCATTATCCACATCTAATTTTCCTCACCGCATCTCTCTGACTCGCCCATTGTCGCGTATATTATACATATACGCTCGAATCTAATTATCCGGCGCTGCGCGAGAGAGAGCCGCTATTACGCGCGACAATGCCGGCGCCGGTGCCGAGCGAGCTGCTCGTGACGCAAGTGCGCCGCGCGAAATTATTACGTGCGTGTAGTATGCGTGCATATATATATACGGAGGCCCAAAATGGCGCCGGGGAGGTTTTTTTTTCTTCTCTCTCTCTCCTTTGACGCGATGACGCGGTGAATTAGGAGGCGTGGTGCGCGCTGGGGTCATTGATAGGGGAGCGCGGCGCGAACGACCGTGGGTGGCGTATATATATACGTGATGCAGAGGCGCGCTTGTTAGAGAGAAGGGGCAAGGAGCTGCGCGCGTGCTGATTGAGTGGCTTTCTATGGGAGTAGTCGATAGATTATCGCGAGAGTTAAATGCTGCTTGAGTGGAGCGCAGCGAGAAAAGTTTATTGATGCTCTCGCGAGGAGATCGTATCGCGGTGCACCTCGATTTTCCGCTGGTTTGGGCCTGAGATATAAATTATGCTATACGTATCGATCGTGCGTTATATATGCGCGGTGAAATTAGTTTCGATTCGGTTGAAGGATGGAATGGGAGATTTAATTACACGAAGAGAGATGATCGACGCGCGGCGACTTAATGCGCTATTATTGTTGTACTAGGAAAATCAAACCGCAAGGCGCGCTCGCGCATTATATGCCTGCTACCTCTTTGTCGGCGCGCTGCGTATATATACTAAAAATAATATATTCTATCCTTCGATCTGAATAAACTGTGCAGCCGATCTATTTTCGCGGCTACGTAATGAGTCACGCGATGGTCTTCCAGATGATCGAGTTTCACGAATAAGCGCTACTACTTCAAAGTGATGTCACTTCTATACTGATGATCGCGCCTTGTATTCTTTTCTTCCCCTCTGAGTATACAAGAAGCGCCGCGCGTTATGAAAAAAGTATGGAAATCAATTACTAACTGAGACACGACTTATGATGGGTAGCGTGGCAAAAGTTACGTGAAAATTGCTTTCATGAAAATTTGTGTTGGACAAGTGGTCAGAGCAGACGGTTCGAGACTCTCGAAACTTCGGAGACAAATTTATCACGGCCTCTTGTAGCGAATTATCGCCCGAGGGAGAGGGAGCCTGTCAATAAGGCTTTCTCTGTGTACCCAAGTTTTTTTAACTCGCTTTCTTTTCTCCGCGAAACTTGCCGATGAAAAATCGCCTGCACTCAGCGTGCCTGTATACACATTGCGTTTTACCAAGACTTATTATTACTCTTGAAGTAGGTATAACGATCATCGTTCGTTATACCACACTTCAATTTTTTTCCCTTTAATACCGAACGACGACGACTAATGCGGCTCGTCCCCACTCGATAGCGAATAAATAGACGAACCCTAGAAACGTCGTATTGGATCCCTCTTAAAAAGCAATCTCCGGTCGAAATACAACACATCGCCCAATCTCTTCTTCGATCTTCCACGCTTTCCTCTCTTCCACTATATACCATCGCGATTACAAAAGCGAGCGAACGCGCCCATATACCAAGCCAAAATCGAAAAAGCCATATCATACATATACATTTATCGATCCCCATACACAGACACCCTGCGCCAGCTTCTATTCCATATACAGCTACGCTCGCGGCAACGACGTCGGCACGCAAAGCTCGCGCGCGCCCATGCCTCCCTTATCGAAAATTATGCAAAGATCGCGCGCGCGCGTTTCGTCACGCGTTGCGATTGCCAAAGCTCGCTGGCGCAATAAATATAGCCTCGCTCGCTCGTTGGAGATACGGAACCGCGTCGCGCTTTTTTAAAAGGCAGCCGCGGCCCCTCAGGAAGTTGCGTCAGCTATAAATCAGCCTAACCACGCAGTCGAGATCCTACGTGCGTTACGCGCACGTGCATTCGAAGAGGAGAGAGAGAGAGTGGGTCTTGAGGTGATTAAAGGATTTCAGGGGAACGAGGAGTAAGGTTTAAGAGGAGAGACGGGATCATTTTTGCGGAGGAAAAAGGACGAGAGAGCAGATGCGTCGTCGTGGGAATTGTTGGGAAGTTCGCGAGTCATCTTTCGCGGAAATCCGAGGAAAATTTATGTGTACTACTGCAGATGTGACGGGGGATGGGGTAGTAGTGACGTTATAAATTTTTCCTGTTTTCCTTGTATTTCTGGAGCAGTGGTGGCACACGTTGGCAGCTATTTTAACAGTAGAAGCACGTTGGTGCAATGTGTCGTCGTCGTCGGCGCAAATGTGCGAGAATACGTGCTGGTGACGGTCCAATATTTCCGAACGCCCTCGGCAGCGAAGGTTGTGCATATTTTAGCCTTTTAGTGTGATTTAGAGAGACGTGGCGACGACTGCAGTCGCGAGTCACGTTGCAATTTGTAAAGTCGAACTTGAGCAAAAAAAAGAAGCTTTTAAAGAATCGTAACTGAAGTTATGTTATACTAGAGGAATTATGCATAAGTTTATTTGCAATTACGCGAACCGTAAACCAACAAAAAGAAAAAAAATTTAATGACGACCGTGTCATTATACGTTAAAAAAAAAAGCTTTTAGTCTCGTATTACCTGCGCCGAGCCGACTAATAACCTGCCAACCTTTCACTCCTAAAAAAAAAAAAATAAACAAGAAAAAAAGATCTACCACTCGTTTCTATAGTCACAAAAGCTCTTCCTACTTCCTCCATCTCTTTAAAAAAAGCCACCCACGCAACTAAAACTCACTTTATAACGAGCGCGCGGACAAAGTCCCCGGAGCGCGCGCGCTCAGCGGCTAGAAAAATTTAATAAAACCCCACTTGCGTGCGTATTCTCTCACTCGCAATCTGCAGCAGCACTCTGTACACCGTATATACGTATATAAGTACGCACATAGGCTTTCCGTGGAAACGAGATGAGCCAGGCGCGACAAGCGTCTCGCGTTACCCGCCTCACATACATATCCGCTCGCGATTGCATCACACGCACCGGGGGGTGTAGCTAGGTACGTATAAGTACGTGACCTATGCTGACCCCGCGAAAATTATGGAGATAGAGAGAGAGGGGTTATCGGACGGAATAAATATGATGGCGATAGGTTCAGTTATCGATGCTGTAGTGCGGGTATAGGAGATGCGAGAGGATAAGAAGCGCCGCGTTCTTTATTTGGGAAGGAAATTATAGATGTGTGGATGATGGGAATGGTATGGTACGTGCCGAGGAGGAGGAGGTTGCATAAATCACAGGCGAGAGAGAGGGTATGGACAGCGAGAGAAATTGCCTTTTCAATAAGTGAGCGGGTATATATATAAGGTTGAATCGCGGATAAATAAGAAGGTTTCTGGGGTGCTTTGATCGATTTGATATATGCGGCTGGTTATATTAATGGCCAAGAGTTTATTAAGAAAGTTATTTTATATTTATTTGCCAAGTGAATCTGACGTTTCTTTTATTGGAGGGTTCGTGTATTATACTTCGTCTCTATGGTATAAAATAATGCCACTCGGCAAAAGTTTTACTTTATTTATCCTACATATTGAAAACAAAAAAGTTCCTCGGATGGTAAACTATCGAAGAACTCTCTCGGAGGTGCAATGCACCGATCAAAGTGCCATTTAGCGAGACAATAGAATATACAGCGCGTGCGCGCGTCATAAGTGAATATACTCGTCGTGTGGCGCGCGCTTTAACGTATACGTTGTGTTTGTCTGCGTATGTATAGGTATATAGATAGATATACAGGGAAGATACGCGCAATAATTCCATTGTACCAGCTCGGCGCGAGCATTACTTAATTCACGATATTTACTTTTTGAACAATAGCGCCGTAGCTCGGTATGCGCTATACGAGTTTCAATGCATATATATACTCTTGGCATACTTTATCCCGGCAATTTAGCGCATTTTTCTTCTTAAATGTAGATTCCCGCGTGAGTCATGTAGCTTCAAATTGTTCTCACGCGGTATGAGAATCTTTCCTTATACTATAATCCGCGTTTATAACGTAATATTCGATCAACTGTCTATCATCGAGAAATATTGTATTTTAATATCAATTCGTTTATATATAAATAAAACTTTCAAAATATATAGTTTAGTACTAATAAAAACACGTCCAAACAATGACTATAAAAAATTCACAACTCTAGCAAAACTTCCATCTCCGTTCCCCGTTCAAAACGCTCACAAAATCATACCGAAAATTCCACCCGCAGCGCGCGCAACCGACGAAACGATGTCACGCGCGAAATGTGTCGCTCGCAAACCTCAGAACTTCTCTCTCATCTCTCCTTCAACTATACGCACGCACCGACTCTCTATGCATATATATGCCGCCTCCATCGTCGCACACGCAAGTGCGGAAACTCTCGCTCTCTCCTCGAAGAGAGCAGTAGTAGTAGTAGTAGAGGAGGTCATTGCACCCGCGACGGCGACGTCGGGAATCCCCTCGCCATCCCGTCGTTGCCACAGCCGCCGACGTCGCGCGTGCTCTCGGGCAATAAGAAGGAATAGAACGCGCCTAAAACGACGACGAGACGGCGCGCGGAATATTGCGAGCGTCGCGAAAACGCGCGCGCGGATAGGAATGATAGAAAGAGAAGGAGTATAGGCGACGACGAATCCGAATCGAGGAGAAATGTTTGGTTTAGCGGGGGGAACGGAGGAGAGAGTGTTGGTTGATCAAAATATTCGGGAGGTGGCGCGGGGCAATCGGGTTGGTAAACGTTTTAGGTATGCGGAATGGAGGCAAGGCAGAGTTCTTTTTTCGTTTGTTTGCGATGGGGATGGACCTCGGTCTAACGAAATTGAGTTTTGTTATTGGAAAAGGCAGGTTCTTGTTTGTTCAGTTGCGTCTTCGAATACAATAAAAGATGAAAATAATATGAAAAGTTAAGATAATATTTAAAAAAAAGGCTAAAATTACCGGTTTGTTTGAAAACTGGTTGAATTTTAATATATCAATCAAACAAAATCCCTTAATCTAGCCGCGTACTTAAAAGCCACATTAGCATCAATAACGAACCCGCCAATTAAACCTTTACAACTCCCGCCCCGGCCTACCCTTTTAATAAACTTATCCCATCAAACCGGCTAAACTCCTTCTCCCTCTTCCCCCATCCACCTCCGAACAACAAAATTTTCCTCTCTCTCTCGGCTTCTTAACTCCGATTCAATTCACCCTCCGGAACTTCGCCCGCACGGGAGGAGGAAAACTCGCGCTGCAGACGCGCGCCGCTATACTCCTCGTCTCCAGTACTATAACGCGAGAATAGCCACCGCGGGAATTTCTCGTGTCGGGCGGCGGCGCGAGCAAGAGAGAAAGAGATAGAAAGAAAGAATTCGCTGCTCGCGCGCTTATCTCGCGCCAGGCTCTTTCTCGTTATTTATGCAGATGCGCCCGCGCACAATGGGAGGAGAGATTGCCCCGCGGTTTCGCGCGCGCGCGCCAGCGAGCTTTTCCTTCTCGGGCTGTATCTTTCATTTGATCGGTGCCGGGGAAGAAAGAAGGAAACTGGGAGGTGGGGGTGAGGTAATTTGCTGGATTGGCACTGGAGGACTGTTGTAAGAGGTAGTTTTTTAATATTGCGGGGGCGGACTTTCGTGGAACGAGTGCTGTTGTTTCCGCTGAGATGGAGAAAAAAGAGAGATAGAGAGTTTTTAATGTTATGTCTAGGGAGTTTGGGAGTTTTGCGAATAACAAGATGTTTATGTTACGTCATAGATACTTTTTTAGTAGAGGATAAATAATATAGAACACGAGTATACAAACTAGATGTAAATAATACGTTAAGCACGTAAATACCCCCTCATTGAATACGCATATAGTTTACATTTAATTGAAAACGTTACAGAGATTTGAACAAGTGTCTCTATACACAAAGCGTATAAATATTCCATTTACCATTATGCACACGAAGTGCGAGCTCTTGTCAGGTTCGCTCTTTGAGCACACTACTCGCACTAAAGCTATTATTAGTATTAGACGTGCGAGAGAGAGAGAGAGAGAGAGAGAGAGAGAGAGAGAGAGAGCACCATGGCGCACGCGCTAGCGACTGTTTGATTTTCTATTCCACGTTTGCGGGAAACTCTCTCTCTGTCTCTCGCACGCTACTCGCATGTAAACACTGGAAAATCGTCGAGCTTGCGCGGTATTACAGTCGAACTCAGTTGCGAAGCTGTCGTAGTTTGCACCTCGTGCTATACCCGCAGCCCATTATCCGAGTGAAGGTAAACATTTACTGAAATATCCACCTCGAGAGCACAGGATCCTATAGTCGCGCGCGTATCAGCTAATTTCTCCAACCGCCGCGTGCGCGGAGTGCATGTGAATTGAATCGATAATTATATGCACACGCGATAAAAAAAAGTGGGGAATCGTCATCGGTAAGTTGCGTGTAAGTATATGACATGCGCGAGACAAGGTTTCTTGTGGTTATTATTATTAGTATACAGTGATGATCAAGTTATTAAACGCTCAGAGTCTTTAATCAAGCATCGCGTATACTTGTACACCGACTGTCATTCATGCGATGGCCAGGCCGCAAAAGGAAACACAAACATCATCCTATACCATAGCAGCAAGCCGTCCGTCAAGCGCCACTAACAAACAATTAACGGCCACTCAATCATCGCGCGGCGCTACAACATCCCCCTTCTCCCGACATCATCATCCCATAAAAAAGCCCGTAGCACATACTCGGGTATCCAAGCCAACAAGCTTACGCATACACACACATACTTCGCCGCTAAAATAATCAGCCCACTCGAGCCGATAAGCCTCGACCCACGCACGCGTCCTCTCATCGCTGTCTGGCCTTAAGATCCCTTCTTCTTCTTCTTCTTCTCTCCTTCACTTTGACGGCACTGGAGATCCTAGACAAGTGCGGTTTCGCGGCACGTACAAGTTCTTCGCGTGCGTGATGCGTGCGCGTGCGTACATATTTGCATGCCTTTATGGGCGCGAGGTGCGCATCCGAGACTGTTGCTAACGCGAATATTGTCGTGTATTTCGTCCTCGAACAACCGCACACCACGACGAATTTTCGCGAGATAAGCTGCTGTTGTACGAAGGAAGATGCACAGCTCGACGATGTATTATTGCGACGGTGGTCAGGTGTTAACCGCGTAACTATGTGTATAGTGCGGTTTTGTATAGTTTGCGTATGTTTATGGGGGAGAACTTGACAGGCTTTTGTTTTTACTACGGCGATGGCTATGGGTATAATTGTTGGGGAAATATTGGCACGTGTTACGCGCGTGAGAGAGTACGTAAAGTTGTTTGTTTCATGAGCTTTCGCATTATCAATATTGATGCTGCTCGTTATTGCGCAATAAACGCGTGCGCTTCAACGATACTGAAATTGAATTTTAATATATAAGTACCTGCGCGATTTAATATTTATTTCATATTTGATATTTGCTTTATTTATGAGGATGATTGAAATTTTAAATTAATTCGTAATCTTGTTAGCGGCCGCGGGCTCCGAGATATACATTTCCTGTCGCCGTATAGTGGCAATCATCTCACTTAACAATATATCGTTATCGCTTGATTAATATATGACGGAATTTCGTAATCTTTTTAATGCGATGTAAATTTAATTTTGGGAAATTGACGGATATAATATTATTTGCTTTCCCGTTAATTAAAAAACCAACCGACAAACAATCTAACGATTATGATTTCTTCCTGTTCCAGGCAACTACAATTCGGCGAGCGAGGCACTGGTGCAGTGGGCGAAGCAGAACCTCAGCGACGACAATATCTCCGTGATCGTGGTCTACCTGACCCCGCCTGGCGAGATCGCGGCCAAGTCCTTCTTCGAACCGCGGAGCCGTACCATGGAGCCCGGCTACCGCGAGTCCGAGCAGCTGCAGGCGGCCCACGTGCCCTCGACAGCAGCTCCCTACGACCTTGATGGCTACGCCTTCGGCAAGCAGCAGCAGCAGCAATCGCCGCTGATCCCTCAGCTGAATGGCAGTAGCAACGGCGAGGATAACAATGGTTTCGCTATGCCTAGTTTGAACGATAGGCATAGACTGAAGCCGCCCAAGTATAACGACGAGGACGATGACGACGACGATGAAGGAGAAGAGGTGGATTTGGGTCCCGAAACGAACGTCGACGCGGTGGACGAGGCACCCGAGGATTACGGAAAGCTCGACGAGGCCAGGGGACAGAATTATCCCGATGAGTTTTTGATGAAGATGCCGGCGAAGAGGGAGGATGACGAGTTTCCGCTGGAGAATAATAGTGAGTATTGTTTTAAGTTGAAATGTGCTGTAGGTGGAAACATAGTTAAAAACTCTCTAAATTCGAATAAGTGAAATTCACTTATTCGAATTTAGAGGGAATAGAGGTAAAGTCCGGAGCCTGATTCTTAATAAGTTTGTACTTGGATATATTGCCAATATCTATGTAGGGCTGCATGAAAGCGAGCACAGTCTGGTGATGCTGGTGGGTCTCTTGCCCCCTAACTTTCATTCGCATCATCTGCGCTCAGATGGCCATTAGTGTGTTAAAAACGTTAAAATACGCGGACAAAGGAGAGAAGCAGCAGCTATACCCGAGAGAATCATCATTCGAAATCAAGATTCATCTTGCTATATCGTGCAGCCCTAGTATTTTCTTTTCACCCGAAGAATGCGGCGCTATATTTTCTTTTCCCGAACACTTTTCGTTCTACATCGTTCAAATTCGATGACGGCTAATGTGGGTTTTATGAAACTGCCACAATAAATAACCTTAATGAGATTCTCTTCGCCTTTGTACACACACATATACGCGCGGGCTCGTGTGTATATTATGACTCGTGCGCGAGAAATTAGCTCTTTTTGCTTTCACAAAAGTTTCATCCACTATGAAAGAACGAAGAGAGGATGTGAAAGTACGACTTGGCCGGCGGGGCGCCCAGGTCTAATTACATAAACGCCTAATGCTTTTAATTTGCAGTAAAAAAAAATCACCAATATAATATTGGTTCACTTTTGTGAAAGCAAAAAGAGCTAATTTCTCGCGCAAAAGTCATAATATACACACGAGCCCGCGTACATGTGTGTGTGTACGAAGTCGAGGAGAATCTCATTAAGGTTATTTATTGTGGCGGTTTCATAAAACCCACATTAGCCGTCATCGAATTTGAACGGTGTAGAACGAAAAGTGTGTTCGGGAAAAGAAAATATAGCGCCGCATTCTTCGGGTGAAAAGAAAATATACTAAAGTACTTATTAATTCCTTCGTGAAAGTGTTTTTGGAAACTATTTTTAATTATTATAACGTACGCGACAATTCTTTAATTGATTGACTAGTCGAGGATGTAGTAACATACTCTTATAAATAAACGCAACAACTAGGTACTTAAACGCTAAACCGACAGTCAAATTTCCATGAAACGTCGATTAATATCGCGAAACCGGTTTCCCCGAAGCCATAACTCACGCTCGAAATTTGCACACGCAGTAAAGGATTTATACGGCGCGCTATGTAGGTATATCGAGCAGCGAAAGTGCCAAACATCAATCAAACACCCATTGTGTACATGTATACCTATGTAATATCACCGAGTTAAATATCCTCCGCGCTTAAAATCCAAACGCCACGAGAAGCCTCTCGATCCTCCAAACAAACAGAGACCTTCGCACTCTCTCTCCCAATCCCGCGCCACCTCCGCGAAAATACCTCTCTCACTCTCAGCTACTAACGGTTAGCTGCGTGCGCATTCCACGCGCCGTTTCCGAAAATAACACAGCGGCAGCAGCAGGCCTGCGTGCGAAAAAGAATCGCAACAACTCGGCACTGAATTACCCGTAGATTAAGAGGAACATCGGACTCTCTCTAGTATAACGAACGCTCGCGAGAAAAGTGCGCGGCCTGACCTCTCTGCGCGATTATCTCGCGCGGGACCGGTTCTTTCTTTCTCGCGCGTGGTAATGGGGTTCGCGCCGTGCATCGAGGAATACGGCGCCGAGACACGTAAGTCGAAGCTGATCGGTTTTCGGTCGGGGAGTGAGTCCGCGTGATATAACCTTGGGGGAGTATGTTTATGCCGAACGATCGCAAGTTCCTTGTTTCCTTTTTTTTAATGTGAAAGAGTGGGAAAGGGGAGTGATGTAATTGGTTCGTCAATGGGTTTCTTGTTCGCTCTTATGGCGAGAGTGTAATATACATATATAGGTAGAGTGAATCATAACCTTTCGCTTCGGCTGTATATGCGCTTTGCAGACGTAATCGATACGTCGAGACGCTCGTCGCTTTTATTTCTCTCGAGCTCTTTTGTATAAAAAAGAGAAGCGGAACGGTATAGTGAACGCAATATCTTAAACCCGAGTAAAAAAGAAAGCTACTATATTTTCCAAAGCTATGTGAGAGCCCCCTTGTTGTTGTAGCTTATCTTTCAATTAATAGCTTCATTAGGAGCTTACAGCTTTATCGCCGCTCCGTACGTCATTATATCGTATTTCCTATATTATATACGCTGTTATCCAGACAACAAAAAGATCATGCGTAACACAGTTAAATGTAGAACAACGACGACGCGCATACCGATAAACACAAACGTCTCTCTGCTTCCTATTATCATTACGTGAGGCTCTCGCATTCAACGCGAGAGTATAATATAACAGAGTGCACATGACAGCGTCGTCAAAGCCCGCAAGTGACGCATTAATCAGTGAAATGGCCGTACCGAAGGACTAATTGTTTAAAACGAAAAAGTCAATATTTTTGTCGGACAAAAAGAAAGAATATCGCTGGCAAACATATATTTCGCAGTCTAGTGACAATCGTATATTTTTTGGTCCTGATATTATCCAATCGAGTCTTTCACAACGGAACTGAAAAGGATTTTCTTTTTCCATTCAGTCGACAACAAAACCTCGCGAACGTCAATCGCACCATTATTAATCCCTCTCTCCTCCTCTCCCTCTTTCCCCCCATTCAATACCAATATCCTTTGAACATCGAATTAAAGCGACACTCTTCGAATCCAATCGGCCGAAAGAGAGTGAGGTTGAAACCCTGACAATCGTCGAATTACAAATTCAATATCCATACTCGTCTCTCTCTCTCTGCGCACAAAAGTGTCGTAGAACAGCAAAAAAGCGCATCAGCAACTCTTTCTCTTTCTCGTCGTCGCGTCAATCCTCATTTTGCCTCGCCCTTCACACTCGCTCGAGACGCGATGATCAATCGGCGACCAATCCGGCGCGCGGTTGCACTTACGCGTATAAGCGTCTAGCAATTTATATAACCCCGCGCACGTCGCGTGTCCTCCGCCTCCTCTTCTTCTTCTTCTGCTTCTTCTTCTACGGGATACCCGGCATTTCCCTTTCTTTTTCCCCTCGTTGCCATTCCGCACGCCGGAATAACTTTCCGCCTCTCGCCCGTCGTCGTCCTCTGACGAGACGCTTTCGTATAGGCTCGCGAGGAAATAAAACGAGGGAGGACGAGAAAGAGGCGAGAATACGAGGCAGACGCGCGGAATGGGGGTTGGAAAATAACGCTGGAGAGAGAGATGAAAAATGCATTTTCGTTTCGCTTGATTGCGATTAAATTGCGTGATATTCGGATTTTCATTTCAAGAGGCGAATGCGAGAGAGAGAGAGGAATTTAGCTACCGTATATGAAAGTTTTATCGCCGAGCAAGGTGGAGTAGCTTCAACGTTTAATACTAAATGCGCGGGTACGCGAGGTAAATTTTAAGCTGTGGATTAGTACGTTTTAGTTTAATTATAATTTTAGAGCGGGGGAAGGGTCGCGTTATATCATGCTACACGTCTATATTAATAATGAACGAGAGGTTGAAAACTGATGTGAAGCGTGATTAAACTGTAACAAATGTAAATGATCTACGTAACAAGCTTATAGCTATAAACGGCTGGCAAAATGTATAATATGTGCACATGTCTGTACACGGTCGATGTGACTGCAAAGTATATATATACGAACATTCGTTTCGAGCGCAATTAAGCGTAACAGAACTCATGTAACTCTCATGTGCGCGTCGATTTAAAAATTAGATTTCGAGTCGCCGATATGACGCTGATTGACGTTAATGATGAAGTTGGCGAATATCAAAAACGAGCATCTGATATATACCTACCGCGTGAACGCATTTGTGTGTATATATATATCTTGTGAGCGACAAAAAGTTTGAGGCTTAATCAATTACGGATAGAACTAACGTTAACTTCTCGCTAATAAAATCATAAAATATACATATAATATTCATAAAACTCGCGACCGTTTAATTACTCGCCATAAAAAAAAGAAAAACCAACTACGTTCCGCTAAATACTCTTACATATAGGTAACTAACGGACTAATTAATACAGGTCGCGTGGGAACTCGTACTACTATATACTCGTACCTACTCGTGCGATTTTTCCCGGAAAACGTGCGCTCCCGTGATTTCAATTACTGTATCCCTGGTGCCTCGGAACAAAACGTAATCCAGCTCTAAAAAAGAGAGAGGAAGAGGGAGAGAAAAACACAGAGTCGAGTTAAAATCAAAAGTAAAAAATAAAACGCACGCGCAAACGCTGCGGATTTTCTCTCTGCGCTTGCGCGCATTCGCTCGATCGTGCAATATTCGCCGTGCTCCGCTGATCATTGCGGCGAGAAGAGGGGAAGAAAAAAAGAAGAAATATACCGTACGTCGGGGATTTGTTAGTGCGCTGACTCGTTTCGAGAGAGGAGAGTTATTGTGATTTATGCGCGCGCGCTCGCCTCTGGCGCTTATTAATTTTTGCGCGAAATTTTAATTAACATGTGCGCGAGGCCTATTATACGCGCTGCCCGAGTAGTAGTAGTAGTAGTAGTGTATGGTACACGTTTAGCAAGACGGAGAGGAGGGAATAAGTGGAAAAAATGTTTAAGCGAATAATTTCGCAGTTACCGAGTGGACGGTTATGTATTGCCGAGTAATAGGGTATAGGAGTGTACGGGTACCGTGCGTGGTGTGTGTTGCTAGAAGATGAGTTTTGTTTGGTACACACTCGGCTGGAAAGCAAATTGGAGAAACATTTAGAGGAAATTATTGATGATTCGCCAATTATATCGTGTGGCGGATTATCGATTGGATTTCGACGTTCGATAATTAAGTATACTTAAACATTGGAATTACGTCTATTACACCGTTAAAATATACATGCAATGTACCCCATAAGTATAGATGAAAAATTAACTAACCACCAAGATACTTTGAATATAAATAGCCTCCTGCAAAGTATTCGAATAACCTGCTATATTATTTTATATCCCCGACTAACATTTATATTTTTTTACTGTTACATACATCATATCAGCGTGCAGAGCTATCTACTCTCCGTACGAGGAAAGAAAAAACGCCTCACGCGCGCGTTATTCCTCACATTCCAGGCTACTTCGCTCATTAAACCCGCGCGCGCTACATCGCGGCCCGATTAATGCGCCCACTGTCGCGGAACTCCGGGGTATACGCTTCTTCCGACGAAGAAAGGAAAAAAAAGGAAACCTTCGCGACAGCTATACATACTATATATTTTAAAAACCATCGAGCTCATAATTTATTAACGATTAATTCCCTCCTCCTTCTTCGTACTTGTACACATACAGACTGTCTCATAGCTTAACCCCGGTGTCTCTTGCGCGCGCTGGATTTATGGGCTCGCGATAAGCCACGCTCGCGCGATATTTTTCAGCGTCGCATGTGGGATGCCGCCGCAGGATTCTTGCATTCGTAAGGTCCGGCCCACTTTCCGCCCTGCGTCACTCACTCACTCACTCACATATACACAAGCTTTCTCCGCACGCGCGAGGTGCGGCTATTATACGCCTTTTATTATGCCAGCGCGCTCGTGGATATGTATATGCGCGCACGCGCGCGTCTCAAGTCGCTGCACTTCCTGCACTGATTGTCGCTCTCGTTCGTTTCCTCCGGTTCCTTCGTTTTCCTCGCGCGAGAATCAGACCAAGATACCGTGCGGCCTCTCTCGACGCTGTGTGTATATATATATATATATGTCTACGACAGGTGTGCTCGCGAGAGAGTGCCTCGGTGGCTTTTAATTGGTCGTTAATCACGCGAGTGGAGATATCGCATTGTTTAGGGAGATTCTTAATCGAGTAGGGGAGAATGGGTGAGGAGATGTTGGCGAGGAGATCGACGCACTGAAGGTTTTTTTTTATTGGAGAGGGAGAGAGTGTGCGGTTGCGGGTATGGAGCAAATTATGTTGAGTGCGCGAGTAGAGGATGTACGTCGTTGGCAGTGGTTTTGGGTGGTAGTTTTTTTTTTGGCCGTGCGATAGAGCGTAATAGGGAGGATAAATAAGAATGCGGAGAGAGAGCGGTGCGGTCGTTTGTCTGCATTACAGTGGACTTTTTCTTGGGTGTATAGAGGTTTATTTATTCAGGATGGAATTTTTTGCGAGGTTTTATTGCGAGAATGTTGGTAGATTTAATCAGATATATATTTGTATTGTTTTATTTTTCGTGTGCATACGCGGAATATATTAATATGTTAATTAAAAAAACCGTGTGGATATAATTTTCTCTTTTATATCTCGAATAATTTCCAAAAACACACTTATACAGGGAAATTAAAGTCAGGCAAATTTTATTAACCACTAAAAAGCCACGTTCAAACATCCATAAAAAGCAATGTCGAGCGAGCGAGCTCCACCCTCATGTTACTCCCCTCCAAAAAAGCACTAAAATTTGCTACCTCTATCCTCCTTATACAATTTTAATTAACTCGGTGTCTTTCTTTCTCTCTTAAGAGTGCAGAGCCATTCGCGTCAGCTGTTAATTGCGATTCAATATTGATACAAGTAATAAACGGGACAAACGACGGCGGTACCTCTCACTCGTGATATCTCTTTCTTTTTCTCTCTTCGTGCTCGCTCGCGCGACAGATACAATATTCCCATAATGAGACGGCAAAGTGCTGTGTTAACAGTCGCTTATATATATACACAGACGCGACAGTATATAGGGGGCGTCGATCGAAGGGTACAATAACGACGACGGGGAAAAATCTCGTTATATTGTCGACGACGACGACCCACTTTACTTCGGCGCAGTAGCTCTCCGCCAGCGCGAAGCGTATTATACGAGCGAATGCGGATATTTTAATGGGAGGGGGGATGAGGTGATGCTTCTTTTCGTCTCGGTTCCGTCCGCGCTCGCGAGCCTTAAAAGTTTGTAGAACAAAGTGTGCCGAGTTTTTTTTATCCGATTCGAGGAGCCGGTGAGTAAGAAGTTGATAGGATTGACGTTTTTACGTTTTCTCATTAAATTTTGAATAGTTTTAACGCGAAAGTCTGAGCGTTGTAATAATAAGTCTTGAAGAGAGGGAATCGACGATAAAAATTATCGGAGAATTTTATATTATTCGAAGGCGGGAGCTTGCCAAAAAAGTATATAATTATTTCCATTAATTGCTACAAAAGATGGAATATTTTATAGGATCTACTTTTAAAGATTTATTAAATTTTCAGTATAGTCCTTTTTTTATTACACTAAAAATACTTCTCGATAATAAATAATATTCATCCATCGTCCACTTGCCCACTGCACATATACCGCCACCTTAACCACACGCTCTCCGCAATCGCCTCCAGTAGAAATAGGCAAGACCAGTCGCCACCGTTGCTATACGTCCCACCACACCTCAGCGTTATCTACTCGACAGGCTCGCGTGTCCCGTTCTGCCACCTTAAAAGCGAATCTCTGTCCCCGCGCAACCTGCTGCCACCGTTGCGCACATACCTTCCCCATCACAGGCTATATACGCGCGGCATGCACAGGCTTCCGGCAGATTTCGATGAGCTTAACCGTCTTCTCACTTGCGCGAGACGCTGATTCATTATACATCGCGCGCTTCCGCCGCGGGCAAGCGCAGTTATTTCTGGCTACCGCCGTCGCTGCGTCGTGACACTTTAAATAAATGCTGCTTTCGGTGAGAGAGTGAGAGAGAGAGGAGTCTTTGCTCGCGTTGCGTCAATTATCAAACAGAGAGAGAGGGAGGGTTAAACAATGTCGCTTGTTTTTGTAGTGTAGGGTGTATATGTATGTATGTGTGTGTGTGTGTGGGTTGAGAGGTGTTGTGAGGGTTTGTGTAGAGCTTTTTGCGCTTTTTGGAGAGAGAGAGTGTGTTTGATGTTTTAAGTGCGCGGATATCCTGTGGAGCCTGTTATGTGTGTAGGCATTGGTCTTATCGGCCGAGGGTGATAAGGACGATAGCCGGTTGTCGGCGGTGGGATGGCTTTTGTGCCGATTACAGTTTCGTTCGCTTTGCTGTATAAAACTTTTTTATTAGATTCTGAAGCGCGTAATATTTTTTAGAAATATGTATGAGAATTAATTTTACTCAATTTCTCCACGGAAAAAAAATTTCTAGTAACAATTACTATGTTTTTATAGTAATCGTGGGACAGACTCATATTTTTATGAAAATTGTTTCAAATTATAATAACAATTTCTATTGTTTGGTAATTTTTACTACTAATTGTACAATTTATCATGAGCAAATGAATCTAACCCACGTTTACTGTAAAAAATAATAATTTTTACTATTATAAACTTTTTCTTGGTGTATATGTTTGAATATTTAAATAATATATTAAGTGTTATGTGTATAGGAATTATACACCAGAGTACGCAAATTTTATTCCGTGTATTTTGTTAAAATACACAGTTTGCCTCGTGCAACTGTCCAGATGATGTATGGTGCGTAACGACCTGCAACTTGGCACTGAATTTTAAAATAAACACTATTTAACAAAACGTTGAAGTAGATGGTACTCCAAATACAATCTCTGCATTCTGTAACCTTCAATAAACGAAATTATAACAATATTACATTTTTGTGCTCTATTTAAAAAAAAAAATTATAATTAATAATTATTGATGCAGAAGTAGATGTAGTACGGAGCACCAAATATAATCTTTACATTCCGTAACGTTCAAATAAACGACATTATAACAAGAATTATTAATACAAAAGTATAGAAACTAAGATTCCTATTTTTTTAAGACTGGACGAATAAATTTTCTACACAGCATGATTACACGAAATTACCAACAAAATCACTTTTTATTTCGAAATCATTGAAAAATCAACAAACACGTAATCCACGTCACATCATCTTCCACGCCCCACGCGACCCCAGAAAAAAGAAACATCTGATCAGCCGTTCGGCTCGCACAGCTGATCCCCCCAAAACACTCGAATCGCCTCTCCCCACATTCGAATATCCCGCCGCCGGGTCCACCTAACCGCGCCATTGGCTCCTCATCAGTCCACGCATGCGCGCTCCGTTTCGCCGGCTCCGCGCTCTCGCGTGTGCGCGTTTCGGAACTCCTTCCGGCCGGCATGAGAGCGCGCGAACCCACACGCGGGGAGAGAGAGAAAAACGAGCGCCCGCGCGCGCGCCCGATGTGTGTACTTACGCACACACGTACATGAGGTACACATCTATATACACACAAAGCAGCGCTCGAGTGAGAGAGAGAAAGAGCGTGCGCCGCGGCGGCAGGAGAGCCGGCAGTTGGTCTCGAGTCGCCGAGCTCGCGCGTCCCGCACGTCTCACGGACGTTTTTCGTGCGTATATTATACACATACACACAGACACGCGATTTTTTCGCTCGCCCTCGCGCGGTTGTAACACTTGGTGTGATACATTGTACAAGAAGGAGAAAGACCGTCGTGAGGATCATCGTAATCCACGCCGTTGTCTCTCCATAAGAATAAAAAAGAAAGAGCAAACGGAGCAATATACACAGAACGGAGCACGCAGCGGAAGTGCACGTTCGTGGAACAAAAAGGAGCAGATATACATAGAGAGGAGGATACACGCGCATGCGTTCGAATCCTTGAGGTACGTAGCAGAGTGCGCACAACACGCGGGCGGTTATTGTCTCGCGCACAGTGTATAGGGAGCGGCCGCCGTGTCTCGCGAAAATTTGAATTTCGAACGGCGGCGGCGGCGCGGACAACCGGCTTTCTTCGTCCGTGCAGACACACACACACAACCATGCGTTCTCGAGCGCACGCCTTCCCTTCTCCTTTTTAGGACTGGAGCACGTACAACCCGCGCGCCTCGTTTTCTCGGTACCTCTATACTCCCGTGGGACACCCGTCGAAATCTCCGCGCGCAAGGGTTTCGGCCAGCCGAGGTCGTATTATACGTAAAAATCTATATGCACGCGGTTTTTTACCACGATTTGCGCGACGGTTTCTGGGCGCGGCGGTGGCGACGACGACGAGAGAGTCTAGCCGAGAATATTCGCTCATGGCTCGGTTCTCGCGTGCTTTCTTTTGCGATGCTCCTTTCGTCCGCGCCGCGCGCGCGTCACTTCGCTCCTTTTTCTCGTCTTCGCGAACACACGTATACATGCTTACTTATATCTACTCACACGTGTGTATGTGTGTAAGGCGCGTGAGCGTGAAAGTGTGCAGAGTAGAGAAGAGAGACGCTCTCTGGAGAAATTCGCGCTCGGCCAGCGACATCTAACCTGTAGGTATATCATCGTCTCTCCCTCTCGGGAGACGAGAAAGAGAGAAAGAGAGGACGACGACGACGATCCTCATTGTGAGCGCCTTGAAATAGAAAGATCGAGATTTTTTTCCCCTCGCGCGAGCGCGTGCTCCGTTCCTCTCGGTGATTGACGCACTGGTGTGTGTGTGCGTGATGTGCACCTCGCGCTCGTTTTTGCGCCCGGCGTTCTCTCTAGGTTCGATTACTCTCGTTGTAGGAGCGAGAGAAAAAGAGAGAAAAGGATAGAGATCGTTAGACGGGTGCGCGTAATTGGAAATAATGGCAGAGTCTAATTGGGTATACGGTTTTAGAAGCTGCGAGGGGGCTCTTCTTGTCGAACGTTTTTTCGGCGAGGGAGGATATGTCGCGAGGGAGAGAGAGAGAGTAGTGCGCTGCTGGTACTTTCGGTGTTGAATAAAGTTTTGACAAAGCGAAACGTAGGCGTGTACGAGCGAAAGGCTAGACTGAAATAAACACATATATAACTGTCGCATAAATAATGTATCTCAGCCGGCTCTCTGTGAACAGAACTGGCGTGATGGTCATGTTTGTTTAACTCGCTGTGAATAATAACAGTTTAGAAAGTTATTTGCGCGCAATGTTTTTCTCGTTCTACTTTACGTGTAAGGCGGTACGTTTGTTAAGACTGTTTAAAAGGAAACAAAGTGTCGTCGTAATCAATTGGAAAAACTTGGTAAAAGATTAATGATTCGGAGTATATACGCTGACGCGTGACGATAACACGCCAGGGTTAAAAATAGTTCCGTCTGTGCGGTAATGTCAGTTTATAAACATTCGCCATGTCTGTATACGTCCGATATGAACTCCGATATGATTCAATGCACTGGCTCAGTATGCTTTGGAATCATTCTGTTTAAGTATTAACCTAAATGAGGTATCAAATAGATTATGCAATTTTCTATAATAAACATAAACACTGCGCGATAATAACCCACTTTTTTGCAACGTCGGCCCAGCACAATTAACTATGAGTCACACGTGATTCACACAAGGCACTAAATATACAAACACGTCGGTCGCGCCGAGAGAGCCGGTATATAAATTTTGCCGGTATCACACACATACGGACGAAGTTTCGCCGAACCACCAAATGACATAATAACCGGTAAATACATTCCTACGTCAAAATCATTAAGAAAACGAAAAAATGCGTAATCGTACCGTAAAGCTAAAAATATTCATGCGCATCATAAAAATTTTAATATACCTGCGGCTTTGAAAACATCCGTAGTTCATAAATCTCAAAGACCTGTATTACATTCCCGTCGAACGTTGAAAAAGAGGAGAGGCGCCTCCGGAGAGCGAGTTTACATAAAAACGCGCGCGCGCAATATTTCTATTTACCGGAAAAAGAAGCCAGGGACGTGGAATAATATTGGCCGTCGTTTTTTCGCCGGCTGCTGCAACCAATTTCATTCCCGACGCCGACAAAGTGACGCTGACGTCCTCGAGCCGATGCGGTTCTCTATATACCTATACGTATATTGGCTTTGGCCAGCGGGCCATGCCAAGAAACTCACGCGAGCCGTTAAATAATTTGTCGCATCATCGTTAATTGAAAGCATCACGAGGTGAAAATATAACGCGGCCGGCCTAATATAAAACGAATGGGACTATACTCGCCGGAGAGAAGAAATATATATACATATTGCAGGATGGATAATAAATGGCGAGACGAAAGTTCATTAACAAACGCTTTAACGTCTCATTCATCGGTGCTATAAACCAACACGCAATACACCGATCCACTTAGCCGCGTCGTATTAGCTTTTCTAATAACACACACATCGACCCTCTTAGCTCCAAATCAAACGTTCCTCTCGATGCAGAACAGGTTCCCTCGCTCACTCACTCAACTCTCCTTATTCAGACTTTTACGGCATGCAACGCGGGACGCTTATAATTAGACGTCTCGCGGCTTAGATCTATTATTAGGCCTTTTACAGAGAAAGCGGAATTTTCACGTGCACGCGAGCACCAGCGCGACACGAACGACGACTCTACGTGTGTACCTCTATATACATACGCGTGTACTCTAAAATAAGGCAGCGAAGTCACTGAAAATACCGGCGCCGATCTATTTCCAGTCGACGCGCCGTCCGTCGATCTCGCCTGTCTCTGTGTTATTAAACACGTACGTAAACGGATCGACGATGAAATCGCAATGTATATATGTAGCGTCTCGCTCGCGGTATCTTATTGATACGCTTTTTCTGCGCGTCTATATAACATGTGTGTAGGTGCAGTCTCTCTCTCTTGTCAGCTGATACACGCGCGAGAGTGAGAGAGTGTACAAACAGAAGCGTGTGCGACTCGAGGAGAATATATATTGTATAATGTCGCGAGAGAGGTCGGGGAATTTTAGCGGAGTCAATTCCGTGATCGCGTGACAGGATTATTCGACGAAATTATATCGCGGGCGCAATTCGCGCGGGAGCTGCAAACTTATGGTGATGTGGTTTATCTGATCCTGGCAGGCGGGCTTTTATGATTTAGGTGACGTTTAATTTTTCGCCTCGTTAAAATGTGAAACGAGCGCCAGGGAGAAAAGAGTGGAAAATTATATTGTTTTAGGGCAAGTGTGCGAGTATATAGGCAAATCGAAAGTCATGCCTGATAATTGGGGTTGACATTTGTGGAAATCTGAATTTCGCGATAAAGAAGTGCTGATACTGAAATTTACGATGATTGGCTCATTGTGTGAGTTTCTTATCGTTCCGAGAAAAGGTTGACTTTTATTGATGTAATCATCTGGTCTATATACTTATATACGAATTGTACGTATAGGTATACAAAATTTATCTGATCCATATAATAGGTATACCTTTATTTTGCATGAGAAATGTTTGAAAATAA
Source organism: Torymus auratus (assembly GCA_900474315.1). Taxonomy (NCBI): domain Eukaryota; kingdom Metazoa; phylum Arthropoda; class Insecta; order Hymenoptera; family Torymidae; genus Torymus; species Torymus auratus. Next base: position 5,401 of record UXGD01000280.1, on the reverse strand, counting down.
AATAAATTCTTACTGAACTTATCTTATATTTACTTCCATCAATTTATTGCCTAAATATTCTTAAATATTTATTTACCATTTTGTCGAAACGAAGTATCTAGTTTCAACGCACTAAAATGACCTCTCCATAATAAAAACATCGTAAAAATTCTACAAATTCCCGTGAAAACGTAAACCCTCGTGTCCCGAATCTCTCCTCCACTATACTGTTTCCACAGCTGTTACTCAAATTTCATTGCTACTACATGCTCTCCTCTCTCACCATCGCCTATAAAAGTACAAAAATAACAACAGAAACGCGACACGGCGCATCGCACTTACACGCTACGCCTGTCACTATACTATTCGCCGATGCAAGTGAAATTCCTATCTCAACGCATAGACACATTACACACACACATGCTGACACTGTTGCTACGCGTATAAATAGTTAGTTAGCATTTAAGGCGGCTACGGCAGCGAGTGTATTTCCGGTAGGTAGATTTGCATTTTAAATTTCAATTCCCATTCGCGAGAGTGTTCGAATGCGTGCGCGCGCGAGAGAGAGAGAGAGAGTGCGAGAAAGACAGAGAGAGAGAAAAAGATAACGAGAAAAATGTCTCAGAGGGCTATATTTAGAGTGTTACTCAGGGGACCGCGATGTATGTATGCGCCTGTGTGCGAGTTCTCTCAAAGCCCCTCATTATTGCAATAAGACAACAGTACTTTTTGATCTTCAGCGCTCGCGCTTATCTTGTTTTTTTCGTCGTCGCCATCACGGTCATTGTCGTAAATCTTAAGGTGGATTGGAAATTCGCGTGCATCCAGATAAGTGCGGATAAGAAGAGGGAGAGTGGATTTTTTTGGGAAGTATTTGGTGGTAAAGTCGATTTGCGGACGGGCACACTTTCTTGGCTTTCTCGTAATGCGCAGGTGTCGAAGCGGAGGTAATACCGTGTCTAGACCGGAATACTTTTTCGGACTTTTTGGGAATAATTAAATTACGGTTGAGAAAGTTTCGGTTAGCAAGATATTTATGTTAAAATAGTTTAATTCTTCTGAAATATATTTATTTTTATTTTCATTATTCAAAATGATAAGTACACGAAAGGGAATGTGTTATTTAGTGCTATATTCGAATGCGAAATGCCGCAGAATCAGAAATTAATTCCCAAATAATCCGCCCTCCCGTATATTGAATATTAAATAACGACCAGCTCCATATATAATCGAAAATCAATTTCTATTACGGATACACAAACGTAGCAACTCGCGATACTTAATCTCCTCTATAACCTTATAGCCTCCAACGCCAATTACTATTATAATGCGATTACAAATTTACCAAACTACTGTTAAAAAACAAAACTGACAAATTCCGCACTCACAGCAGCCAAATGAAATAATTCCGCGAGCCGAGTTTTCCAATAAACCATCAACAATCGCGCGCGCCAATTCGGTCTCGCGAATTCGACAACGACCTTGACTCGATAAACTTGACGGGCTGCGCACACATCAGACGGTGCGCTATATACTGTGCGTTACGATGATAAAGCGCAATTGCGATAACGAAGCCGGCGCAGCGGCAGCAGCGGTGAAACAAATGCGCGCATTGTTCGGCTCAACTCTTCGCTCGCGCTTTGCGTGTGCCGCAGCTGACTGCGAGGGAGGAACGAATTTATTGCGTGAATCAGCCCCATAAATAATCGGCGCGCTTATATAGCGGCCACCGATAAAACCCGAATGGCTTTTACTGCTGGTTCGGGCAAACACGGGGCTGGACGACGACGAGTCGTGAATTATACGGTAAAAATAGAATTCGCCGATTAGAATTTTTCGCGTTGCCATGCGCGCGGCGACACGCGTCTTGTGTATATTTATGATTTATCGATTTCGTCGTTTATTACACGTGCTGGAGGGATTGATTTTTCGTCGTAAGCTTTTACGTCGCCTTATATTGTTAATTAATTGTACCTTAGTTTCTCGAATTCTAAGGTCAAGGCGAAATTCTCAACAATATTTCATAAAAGCACAGTTTAACGCTCGCCAAGTAATTCTACACCTTTATCTAAACACACTACTCCTAATTTCCATGCTCTAGATATACAGCCGATTGTAGCATGATACACTACATAATTTCACCTGCAAATTACAGTTTCTCATTGCTTTGCTAAACGAGCTTAGCAACAACAAGTCGAAACTCCGATTAAAAATACGCACACGGAGGTTATACAAACGTTACCCACACATATACATATAGCTGCTTCCGTTGTAATATACGGCCGCGGCGATCGATTTGCAAAACGGTTTCTATACAACGTCGGCAGTGAAAACTGCCGCCGCTGGGCTTTCTCTCTACGCGGCACTCAGAGAAATTGAAGTCGCGCGCGGCAGTCGGCGCTCGTATATATAAGCGCGTTTTAACCCAATAAATGCAAGCGCGCGCGTCTCGGCGTCAATAAAAACCAATCGAATTAGCGCGAGCGCGTTATATATCAGCGGGACGAAACGCCGGCATTGTGTGATGGACATAAAAGCCGCAAAAATGCAATCTGTCGCACGCGCGATGGTCGGGTTTGATATACATTTATCGACTCGTTTATGTGTGGTCGATTCGGTATCGTGACATTTTTCAGATACAATATTTATTAAACGATTTCACACCTTCGTCGCGACGCTCGACTTGGAAAAATACGAGCTCTCAACCTGCCATCATTTTTATACGAGATCCGTTTAATCCCCCACCCGGAATAAAAAAATATATATATATATTTTTCAAGGCTTTAGAGAATGATTGAAAATACAATCCGCTCTAATTCAGCCTAAACCCCGCACCACCTCTTGTTTTATCCATAAGCCCTTTAGCTCTGGAAAAAAGTGGACTTATCGGCTCGCAATTTTTCCTCCTCCACCTCCCAATACGCGCTCGATAAATCCGCTCAGCCTCTCTCTCCATACCGAACGATTTAATACTGGACCTGTCGCGACTGTAAACAACAACAATCGTCGCCCAGCAATTTACGCTCAGCGCCGTCACAATACACCCCACATTTATATATACGATCGCTCCGCGCACTTTCCCAGGCCGCGCGTGATTTATCGCACGGTGATTCACGGTACTGTATATACACGCGCAAGCAGTCATAAGGACGATTAGACACTTGTTGGCGCACTCGCGTAGAGAGATAGCATCACCCCCTCATGAGAGAGAGAGAACGTCATACATACATTTTCCCCCTATAGATTCATCCCTCTCTACCCCCCTTTGGTATACGCCTCCGCTCTCTCTCTCCCCCCTCGTACAACTTCGTATAATACGTCCGTGTGCTGCTACTCGTGAATGAAGCAACCGGCAGTCGTCGCTTAATTTATGTATTTCTCGTATAGAGATCGAGAGACAGCGAGTAATTATTCATCGAAGGCGAGCCTTTTGAAAAATTCAGCGCGCAATCACTGGAAGCTAACTCAATTTACGGAGCACTGTTTCCTTTTTTCTTTCCTTGCCCTTTCTTTTCTTATACCCCGAGCTCTCGTGTACATTCAAATGGTATTTGCTCAGACGAGCGGAATTGATTTTTGTCCTTCTGCGGAGATGCGTGCATTTGTTTTACTTTTTCATCGGCTCGCTCCCTCTGTGTGTTACGTCATTTACGTGTTTTCTTATTCCCTTTACTAGAGTATACACGGTCGTTTCCTTTTTTTTTGTCGTTCGTGTCGTAGGTTTCATTGACACGCGAGTTTATTTATGCATTTACGTAATGAGAAATTGATAAGCGTAAAAGGATAATACATTGATATTTCGCGCGACACCGAGGCTCGCATGTGTAATAGATCGCGTATTATGTAAAAGCAATTCCCGCTCGCGCACACCGGAGATAAACATAAATTACGAGACACCTTGCGTTAAAAAAGAAACTATATTATGTTGGAGTTTATATTCGCTGCCTTTTATTATAATGTTTATTTTAATTCAGTGTTTACACAATAATATTCTTATCGAGCTAATTTTAACGTCTATGTAAATAATATCGTGTATCCATTTATCACCTCGCGACGAATGGAAAAAAATTATACACGCACGCGTATCTCATATAAGCAAAGTATATATACGATTTCTTGTCATAAATCATTCCCTCGATGCATTTGACTATCTAAACGTTAACGCGGTACGGCTATTTATTATCACCTTATTAAACGTGACAAAGTAGTATATCTACTCGTCGGGAAAATCGCGACCGTTAAGCTCCTTCGCAATTCTCCTCTTATAACGCTCAATTTATCCGCGAGAATCGAAGACCCCACGTAAATCCATCTCTCCATACCGCTCGGTCGACTTAAATTACTCGGCGGGGTGAGGGAAACAGTTTCCTCGAATCCCTATTATCAGCTTCGCGCGCATTTCAATGTCCGCGTTAGCGTAGAGTGCAACCTCGCGTTTTCCTAAAATCAGCGCACCCATTTCCAATAAAATAAGAACGTCTCAGCGCTAGTTAAACCGCACGGCGAACCGGATTCTCGCGCGGGCTGCAGCCTACAAACATTCATTTCTCGCCGTGAAGAGATATCAGCCTCTCCTCGCGTATAACAGTTAGCCCACGTGTGTGTATATTATATACATATATACACGCTGCTCTCGCGGTAGCACGAATCCCACAACATTCCCCGGGCTTGTCGATCCTTCGCGCTAATAAATCACGTTCCCCATCATCGACGGCTCACGTATACGGGGAGAGAGAGAGCGAGATAATTCTCTCGCGGCTTTCGGCCTGATTAACCATTAAGGACGTCGCGAGGAGAGTTGGGTAATTCTGTTTTGCGCTTAGAAGAGAAGGAGAGACAGACGGATAGACGGTTATCGTGAATTCCGTGAGACGCGGCGGGCAAGTTGAGCGGAGTTGTACCGCTGTGATGAGACGACTCGAGACGGAGTTTGAGGGAAGAAGTCTGCCGAGAGTTGGAATTTGAATTATAAAGGATTATAATTTCGAAGATTGGGAAAACTCGGCTGAATTAATTCGCCATGGAGCTCTCGTTACGTAAGAGTTGAGAAGTTTAAGGTGTACAGCTTCGTTGAAAACTTCTTAACAATCGCGTGTTCGCGTTTCGTTCCGTCGTTTATTAAAATTCTTTATAACTGCCCAGTGTTATAATTAAATACACGGAACGCTGCTTATAATTATTAAACGATGGACAATTTCATATCTGATCAAGTGTTAATTAATTACAATTTGATGCAAAAACTAAACAAAAATCCAAATTCCCATCATTCGCCATCTCAATATCGCGACTCGCAAAAGCACAATCGCAAGAAAGAACAAACGATATATATATATATATATATATACACACACACACACACCACGCGTTCGCTCGCGTACATACAACTCCGGCGTAATGAAAAGCGAGACGGACTCTGTAATAA
>UXGD01000279.1:35750-70645 GCA_900474315.1 Torymus auratus | reverse complement strand
ACACGAAAAAAGGAACAATGCACAGATACAAGAAATATCATTGGTTGTATATCTATATATAACAGAAACAGAGAGGAACACCCAAGAACAACGACGCTGTTCCTCGGTGTTCCTGTTACATATAGATATACAACCAATGATATTTCTTTTATATGAGCATTGTTCCTGCTGTCGTGTGGAGAGCTTGAATCTAGACGCTAACTGTGGTCCTGTAGATACCTCGCCTAGACACTACCTATTGCCTATATTTTTAATATTTCGTTTCAGTTTTCACCCATTTTGTTTTTGCATTTGTGTGCCCGAATCAGAAAAGGCAGCGCAGGCACTTCTCTCTCAGTCCCGACCCTCAGCGCATTTCTTTCTGGGCAGTCGAAGCGTCGCGACGTAGTGACCGAATACTCCGAGGTGTGAAGTTACGCTCATGCTTATCGGTGCTTTGTCCGTGTTCAGCTAATATCCGCTCAAAACTCAGTTTATTTTAGTCAAGTTCAGTGCTGGTTTCATTGTTAATAGTGTGATATGTAAGTGATGATAATTGTTCAAATAATTCAATTGTCCTACTTATATTTTTATTATATATTATAAAGGATTAAGAATAACTTTTCGTTTTACAGTTTCATTAAGTATGTGTTTATAAACACAACTTAGTCGGAACTTCCAGAAGGTCGGCTTGTTCTTCAAACACAATATTAGTTGTTTTTTACCCATTAAGTAAAAAGTGAGTTTTTGTCGTTTATTTTTAAAGTTACAGTTTTTTTGACTGTAATACTCCATTAACATTATTTAAGTACTTTAATTTATTTACAGCAATAATAAGGTACATATCATCATTTTATGTGAAAGTGAAATCACTTATACTGTCCAAAATTGACTTAAAAATATAAAAGACAAAATAATCAAGTTATACCTATTACTTTGGTACTATTAGTTGGCCAGAATTCTTTAAGAAACTTGAAAGGTATGTTTGATATCATATTTTGATATTGTAATAATTTTACAATTATTCTTAGTTAAATTTATATATATAAATCTCACAATAGGTAAAAGAAAATACTTCATATTGGAATTTTGATCATATCTATATCTACTTAGGTATTTTTAAAAAATGTCACTTTTAAATAGCAATAATGGTGACTTAAAGGATAAAAAATGCAAAAAATGTAATAAAAATGGATGTCCTGAAGATTCCTGCGATTTGGAATATGCCAAAAATATTGAAGCTGCCGTAAGAACCTTACAACTTAATGTACCTTCCACATCTTATATGGAATATTGTCCTCTTTGTGAAGAACGTGGTCATAATATGTATGACTGTGAATTATTTCTTAAAGCTGAAAAGGAGCAAAAAGATTATGACAAACAATGGTGCAAACAGCATTCTAACAACAACTCTAAAGGGGATAATAAAAAAAACCAGGATAACTCAAAAAATATAAAATGCAACAAATGTAATAAAAATGGACATGCCGAAGATTCTTGTTACTCTGGCGAGAAGCCTGAAAAAAAACAAGAAAAATGTAGTCCTAAAGAAAATAGGGATAAGAGATGTGAAGAACAGTCTACTACTTCAAAGAAATGTCTTCCTGAATTTAAAAAAATTTTTTTCCCTATGAATCAAAAATCAATATATTTGAGTGAAAATGGGAAATTTCTGAAAATTTGCACTGTTCATTGCATTTGTGAAATGTGCCATACTAAGTATTCTTATGTATTGAACAAAAATGCAAAAGAAGATCATTCTACAGATAAAGGACCTGATGATGATGCAGTTAGATGCTGTTTTATGTGTGGAGCAAATGGATTAATCGATTCATGCTTTTGGAAAGAACCAAGCAATGCATAAATATCAATGATTGTACATGTATAATTTGATGATGATCTGTATTATGTATTTAATAATTAAACTGAATTTGTGCATGATTTTTGTTTAATAATATATCACAATATAACATTTATTTTGTGCGTGTTTTTTAAAATATTTCATTAGATTATTAGAATAGTCCAAAAAGAAGACGAAGAATAACGAAATAATGTACATTTACAAATATCTCTAATTAAAATAATTAAATATTATAAAATAACAAAACTAGGAAAAAATTTTGCATAAATAATATATTAAATTTTCAGTTAATTTTTTTATTCCTTTTACGCAAATTTATACAATTTATTTTTAGAAAATGTCTGTTGAAAATATGAAGAGCAACTTTAGACTTTGTTTATCCTCAACGCATATCTTGATTCGTTTTAGACACCAACATTGTGTTATCATATAGGTATCTACTTTATGCATATTTCACAAGTGAATAAAAAAATCGTGTGGCCAACTGTGCCGTGCTGGCAAAGGATATATACTTTATAGGGAAATGTGGAGCATGATGGACACCCCAACTTTAATAAAAGAAAAATAAAAAAAAAGTTTTAATAAACAATTTTATTGAGAATTTGATTATTTCATAAAAAAAAAATTGAGATCTTATAAACGCTTGAAAAAAATGCTTTGTGTATTCTACTGTAGGCTAGATAAGTCGCACGAGTTAGATTGGTAAAAATTCACGAGGAAAGGTTTCTTGAAAATATAGGATCTAATCAATTAACCTGAAGTTAAATATACCTAAACCTAATACGAGACAAGGAATGTAACTCAGATGTTCAAAACATATGAACGTTTCCGCTTTTTGACTGTACTCAACAACAGTCGAACCGAGATGCTTACCCTTCTTATGGCGCCATCCCTGGTAAGTATTTTCCAGGATTAGCAGGAAACCCCCATAAAAAGAGAAAGGTCGGGCAGAAAGTCCATGTATCTGTATTTAGTAATTGCATACATGAGTAACAATTACATATATATTCTTAGAAATATTTTTTATAATTTTCAATTTGGAATATAAAAGTACAAAAATGAAGATTTGGAAAGAAATGGTATTTAAAGAATAAACAGTATTTTACGTGAAAATCATGAAAGTAAATTATAAACCATTTTTAATAATATGGAATTTCTTAACAAAATAACACCTTGTCAAAATCATCAAATGCACGGGTCGGCGATCGCTGCATTGCTATCCCACTCGTGCATGTTAATTTTTAAAATTATTTCTGTATATTAAGAATGTTTGAAAAAACGAAAATATGAGTTTATATTTTAGAATTGCTCTAGTTATCAAAGCCCTCCACACGAAAGAAGGAACAATGCACAGATACAAGAAATAGCATTGGTTGTATATCTATATACTTATAACAGGTACACCGAGGAACAGCGTCGTTGTTCTTCGGTATTCCTCTCTGTTCCTGTTATGTATAGATATACAACCAATGATATTTCTTGTATCTGTGCATTGTTCCTTTTTTCGTGTTGAGGCCTTTGGCTCTTCACACAGCTCTGAGTTACAGAGGAACAAGAGGGTACAAGAAGGAACAAGGATGAACAGATTGATTTGTTCCTTCTTTGTTCTCTCTTGTTCCTCTGTAACTCAGAGCTGTATGAAGGGCCTTTGCGCATCTAGCAGAAAGACACAACACGTAAACAAAGACGTTCAATTGACTTTACTACGTAGACAAATTGACTTCAAATAAGTGGTTTAATATTTGAATTAAATAACACATATATGAGCAAAAACTGACATATCTTTCTTAAAAAATATAAAAAATAATATTGAATCATTTTCGATCTATATTTGATTAGTTTTTAGGAGAATTTTTTGCACCACTCATTTGACTAGAGAGTTGCTGAAGAACTTCCTGTATTTATTGTGAAGGTGCGATTCTTCGCGCATTTCTTTCTGGACAGTCGTAGCGTAACAACGTGTTGGACCGGATACCGTGAGATATTAAATTACGCTGCTTATCGGTATTTTAGTGTGTACTCAGCCAATATTATATTCGTTTCAGTTTATTTTCGTCAAGCTTGGTAGTAAGTTCATTGGCAATAGTGCGTTAAGTAAAGGGAAATAATAATTTGAGAACCATTATATTTTTAGTTTTTGGTAAGAAGAGTTAATTCAGAAGAACTTTTCGTCCTACAGCTCCATATAAGTGTGTTTATAAACACAGTTTGGTCAGAATTTTCTAGAATATCGGCTTCATCTTCGAGAAAGACGTTACCTACACTACAGCTTATATATACGTTACAACACGTGAGTTTTTTTGTTTATTTTTATTGTCATATAGTTGCCTAATATAAAACTAACTATTTGATTACCTTTATATAAAATAATATTTAATAATTTTTATTTGCAGTAAAAATAATGTATATAACTTTATAAAGTTAAATTTCTTATTACTCCTCATATTTTTTTAAGTTGATATCAGATTTTTTTTATCATATAGTATATCTTCATTTTGTGTTAGTTCAACCGTTCAGAATTTGTTTTAAAATTTTTAATGTATTTTTGATATAATAGTCTTTGATTCAATAATAATTTTAGAATTATCTTTTATTAATATATACACATATATTCTATCATAGGTAAAAGAAAATATCAAGAACTGTCATATTTATCCAGCTAGATATCACTTTTGAAAAATGCCACATTCAAATAAACACAACAAACGTAAAACAAATAAGTATCATAACAATAATAGTATAGGTCAAATGCATGCTCAACAATTTGGTAAATGTAATTATTGTGATGAATATGGCCATTTTGAGGATAAATGTCCATTAGTGGAAAAAGCGGCTCAAATGCAGCTAAAGCAGGAATGTAAAGAGAATTTTTATAAACAGCCAACAAGAAATCAATCAGAAAATAAGAAAAAAGCTGATGAAAATTTAGAAGAAGAAGAATGTAGTATATGTGAGTCACCACATCATAATACAGTTGACCATTGTACTGTGGAATATTTAGAAGATGCACATAATGTATTGATGAATCTAAAGGATTACTGTCATTTTTGTAAGAAAGCAGGGCATGATCTATATAGTTGTGAAATATTTATAAAAGCTGAAAAAGAACAACAGGAGTATCAACAATGGCTTGAAGTTCATTCTAATAATAATAATGTTAAAGAACCAACAAATAGGAAAAAAATTGATGCTTGTTTGAAGAAATCATTTACTTATTGTCCTTACTGTGAAGATTATGGCCACAACCCATATGACTGTAAGTTAGTTAATGCAGCTTTGAATAATAAGAAAGATGATGCTCCATTTAAAAAAGTTTATTTCCCTATGAATCAAAAATCAGTATACTTAAGTAGTGACAACAAATTTTTGAGAGTTTGTACGGTTCATTGTGTTTGTCAAATGTGTCATACTAAATATTCTTCTAAACTTAATAAGAAAGCAGTAGAAAATAATTCTACAAATGCCGGATCTGAGGATAATGCAATTAGATATTGCTTCATGTGTGGAGCAAATGGTTTAATGGATTCATGTGTTTGGAAAAAAACAGGTTCTGCATAAATTTGTATAATAAATGTAGTTGAAGCTAAATATCAGATATTTCTAAACTATTTTACCAGTGTATTACTGTATTACTGATATTTTTAACAGATCATATTAACTTTGTAAAAGAATCAATAAATTAGTCATTCAAGATACATTTTAATTATTTATGATAATGTGAACAATTATGTTATTCAAGAATACTCACAGGCTTCTTCAAGGAACTTTTCAGAGGTTGCTAAATCAGCATCTACTTTACAAGTTTTGACAGCAACAGGTATAGTTTGACCATCTCGTCCTTTGTAAGAACCTTTGTGAACATTTCCAAATTGTCCCTCACCAATAATTTCACCCAATTCCACTTGATTTCTAACTATTTCATAGTCTCGAGCTGAAATTTCACAAAACATATTCTAAATTTTATACATTTTTATTAATTTTAACAATAAACATAATTTTAACTTTAGTCTTTTAAAATTTTAATAATAAAAACAATTAAGAAACTTCAATAACAAGAAATTTGTATAACTTAACCAAATTAACGTTATAAAATATAAATTTGTACTAATAAAATGAAAAAATTACTGGCAGGTGTGGAATAATCTCCTTCTTCATCAACAATTTCTGCATAATCTTCTGATAAAATTGTTCCAGTTTTTCCAGCATTTTTTTCTGGACTTTCTGTACCATCTTGTCTATATTTTGGAGGGTGAGCATCTGTTAAAGAAAAAAGAAACATAATAAATCATCAATTAATATAATTTTTTTACATTCAAAAATAAAATTTACAAACCTTTGCAAGGGCAGGGATAGTTTTTCCAAGAAGCAGCTTGAAGCGTAAATAATTGGACTTAGTAGTGTTAAAATATAATGAGTCTTAGAAGAATAAGAATGTTAAATTTAAAATTTTTAGTGGGTAATAAGGTTACATTAGTAATGTGGTTCTATATTAAATGTAAGTATTATTATGAAATAAATAGATTTCAGTAATATGCAAGAAGCATATGTAGACTTAAGTTTTTTTAAAAAGTAAAATGAATGTTCTGCAATTTATGAGTTAAATCTTTGTAATTTTGTAATATTCAAAATAGAAATACCTAAATCTACATTCAAGCTATAAATTTTAATTAAGATCTATTGTTAGGAAATTTATTTGACTAAAAGTGAAGAAGAAGTTTTCAATTGGCATTAAAGAATCACCTTTTCTGTTCCATAGAGAAGTGTTGCTTCCAGTCATTAATCTGCAGTATCCATCAATTAAATCTGCCAGACTTTCAGCTTGATCAAGGCTCGAACAAGTAATACTGAGAGTTTCAGTTGCACCAGCTACTCGAAGCTTAATGCATGCTTTTGCATGTTCTTTACAGTCAGAAACGAGTGTCTGTATTGACTGGATTTGTGTGAATTCTGCCATCCTTGTTGGCTATAAAAATTTTTTTATATTAGAAAAACAAAAAAATACTACCTCTATATCATATTATGTAATACATCAAAGAATGAAAAAATTTTACATTCAACTTTAACTATAAAAAATATAGTTATAAATATTACTTACCACTGTACCACCACGGTGAGCCATGTAAGATATACCAAGATCTGGACCAATGACTAGTTCTACTGGAATAGACCAACTTGTCTAAAAACAAGTTTATAATTTCAATACATTGTTAATGTGGTACAATACTAAAGCTAATTTAAAAAAGCTTACCCCTAATGCACAGATAAACCTTTCCTGATCAAACCTATAATGCGATCGAAGGAGGTCAAAAAATTTGTACATACATTCAAGTTCAGAAAGAGCGGCGACTTTTTTGAAATGTTGTTGTATAAGTTTTCGTAATGCTTTTGGTTTCATTCCATTTAAAACTGAGCGAGGTAAAAATTTGTGTAAACCAACCTAAAATAATATTTACATATATGTGTAAAGTTATGTTAATATTGACTTTTTTTTTGTAAGTTTAGAACTTTATCAGATTTGTATTAAATTTTGCTCTCAAACTCGAAATTCATGTAGCATGATAACACTAAAATAGAACAACGATTGTTTGAAATTTGAATAGAAGTATTACTTTCAAAACATTAAATTTTTAAATAAAAAATATATTAGAAGTGTAAATTGAGCTATTAAATTTAAGTTAAGACTTGCATATAACTATTTCTCACGGTACAGCATTGTACTTAATTAAAAAAAAAAAAAAATTAATCATCATCTAAAGATGTTTCAGTTTGGTCAAGCTTTTGAATGATTTATTACAAAGTATTAATTGAATTTTGCTCTATATAGGTACTTAATATTTTTAATTCTATATAAAGTTGATCTCTTAATAATAAATTTGTATGCCAATACTGCTTGGTATCTTATAAAGGGCTTCATATCAGTAGCTTTTTTGCAAGCTTACCTCTCTTTCCAAGTATTCTAAATTACTTTTCTTGTCAAGAGCTATTTGTGGCATGTCTTTGAAGAAGTACCGGATTTCTAAACAACATAACTGGACAGCAACATCTTGATCCAACGTCACGTGATACGCAGTTAGATAGTCGTTTCTCACCTGTAAAAAATATATTTATTAATGTCATGTTTAATTATAAAATTTATTAATTAAATGTTTAATGTGCTTATAGAAAGTCACCTGGTCATAGTAGTAGTAAAATGTTACTTTGTCCTTTTCGTAGAGATCATTTAAATTTTGAGGCAAATATCGTACCCTCAATTCGTACCTCCACTCACTGTGTGGATGTTTCTTTTCGTATTTTTCTTGTACCTGAAAATATAAATAAATATTATTAAAATGACAAGAATTAAAATTTATTAACTTAGTGTAGTTGCATATAGTTATTGACGACTGGAATAGAAAAATGAATGTACCTGGTACATCGTCGTATCTTGGTGTAGCCAGTAACTCTCGCCGGAGCCGGGATGATGCAGCCTCATGGCGTAAAGATTTCTGTAATGCCTCGTCCCGGCCGCCAGTCTACTGGTGACCAGAGATATGATCCCTTTGACGTCGATGGCGTCGCCAAATTTGACCACGTTGAAACCGCCTGAAGAAAAGCGCTTGTGATTAATATACTATTCGGATTCGAAATTATATTACATTTGAAGTTTACGTTAGGCCATTAGCAATTTAAAAGCGCAGTATATATATACTTTTCAAAAAGGAACCTTTAAATGATTCGTTCAAGATAAAAACATAATTAATAATAAATAATTATGAAATATCGTCAGTATAGGCATAGCGAAAACATGTTTATCCTAAAAGTTTTTTGATCATTAAAAATGTTGACGAATGGAATTGATACGAAATAAATAGAGGTGTTTTTCCATACAATATTACCAAAAAAAATTGAATCCAAGATAACAAAAGATCATATTAATATAAATTAAAACTTATCGTTCCCGTCTTTTATTACCGCACTCAACTTTCCGAAGAACAGTGAATAAATATAATGAAAAGAAACAATATCGACGTTGCGTACATCCCAAACACGCTACATGAAATAACGAATAATGTATAAGAGAGCCGTTAGACTTACCATTGGGGAGATGAACCTTGAGGGTGGCCTTGTCCATGGGGGTGGGCGATCCATGGGGAGGTGTATTTCGGCCTCCCTGTACCCCGACGTGTCCGCCACCGCCGCCGCCGCTGCCATCGCCGCCAGCGCTCATCCCCTCATGGCTGAAAGCAAAAAGAAACATCTTAGGTTAGTTCAACTGCTCAATAAATAACGTGTAGGTTTATACATATTGATAAAGAGTATAGATTGAGTTATATATAGATGTTTATATATTATTGGGGCACAGTATTGTAATAATCAGGTGGATGTTTGGGTTTACATATACTTATGTAAGTTTGGGAAAGTATAATAGCAACTGCTGTATATTAGACGCATAATATAGATTATTGTAATTGCAATTTGAATTAAATCAGAGCAGTCGACGTCAGCTGATACATTGTTAACAGAATTATTAATATTAAAATGCTAATGAATCATGCGCTTGTATAATTTAATTTAAAAATATACTACGAACGAATTGGGACACAGTTATAAAAAAAATGCTCGATAAAACAAAATTTGCAGAGCATTCCCATTTCAGGTTTCTCCGAAACTATACACATTTATTAATTTCATCAACGCGACTGTTACAACGACGCCCATAGCAACCATCCCCCGCGCATCAGCCGCGTCATTACAGAAAAACACATAGTATTCTGGAAAATAAACACCGCATCATAGGCTGCACGCGCGTGCACGCACCGCATTGAAGAACGCAAAATCACGTCACGCGATTATTATCACGTGTACACCTCAACAACGCGCACCGCATATAATATATAAAAACAGAAACGTACTAAAGAATCATGGGACAGTGCATCGTCCGTCCTTCCCGAGCCGCGCGACCCTTCACATCGCACTCCCTTTCATCCACTGCGCGTACTTACTTACAACTCTCGTGCATGCATATAACGAAGAGCGAGTGCGATGATGAGAGAAAAAAGACGATGACTCGTCGCCCGCGCGCACTGCACTCGCGCTTTTCCGCGCGACGCGAAGGACAATGCGCGGCGGTGCACGCGATGACGTAGGCGCGCGAAACGGTGATCTAACGAGAAGCCCCCGCGGCGGCTGCACATGTACACGCCGGCTAAAATCTGCTTACTTATCGAGGCGCACGAGTTTATAGTTATAGTCGCCGCCTTGGGTGTCGTTTTTCTTTCGATTCGCGTGCTTTTCGTAAATGTATAAGAGCGCCGGTAATGTGGATCATGGTTTTTAATCAGAGCGGTTACGAGTGTTTTTTTTTGTTCGTTTAAAGGCGAGGTCTGATTTTATCGGTGCGACGGTGGTTTGGAATTGGAAGGTAGACAATGATGTCGGATCGCATAATGGATTATGACGGTAAGTATAAGTAGTGTGGTTTCTTAGAAACAGTCTGAGCTACGGCGAGGTTCGTTTAATTTAGAAAATAAACGATATGTGTAATTAAGTGACATGATATCAGAGATCGTTACGCAAACGTTATAAGAAATATGTTACTAATATAAGCCACTATAACTGTACTATAACATTAACGCTTATTTACATTGTCTATAAACTAGATAACAAGGAAATAGGAAAAATATAATTACTGTTTTTTTCTCTCTTCAATTTCAAATCACAAAATACAGTTTAATCAAAGTGCTTTCGTACATAAACATCATCAAAAGTAAGTATATACTCGAAGTTTGTACTTTTCACTTTTCCCGAATCCGCGCTCAATCAACTTGGATATAAACTTTAACGTATATCTCTCGTGCTGCGGCACCGTATTAACGTTATACAAATTGGCTCGCGTCATCGTTAAGCCTCGCCTATTTAACATTAATTAATAACAGAAAAATTTTAAAGAGCTGCTCGATTAAAGCGGCAGGCGCGCGCTCGCGTAAAGGCGCGATCGAGGAATTGATATTCGAATTATGCAAATTCGCGATAAGGACCGGTATTATATACGGGAAAAGTATGTGTCTGCGAGGAGGAATCGCGGGATGTAGGTTTCAATGCCCGCAGCAAACGATGACACATTCGGGGCATACTTTAAAGCCGGGTTATCGAACCTGTATTACTCACTCGCGCTAAGCGCAATTAACCGCTCGATTATGTTTCCTCGTTATGTATGTTTTATATATAGAAAACGATTAATGTGTATAGGAATTCGATTTTACAAAATCGCGCGGAATTGGGTATGTAAATAATTTGAGAAATAAATCAGGGAGAATACGGTTAGGCGATAGCGATCGTATAAAAGTCATTTGAATCGTCTCTATAAGCCTTTTCATGGTTAATTCAATTTAAAGGTTCCGTTATAATACAAATATCGAGCTTAATGGAGTAAGACACTATATAGAGACGTCTAAATTATTCGTTATACAAATGGTAAAAGCAATTTTAATTGTAATTAAATGATAATAATTTATTATAGTCGCCTTGCAAAACAATTTTATTATAACGTTATACGAAATAATATAAAATTTTCTTTCCCCGCACGATTTACTTAAATAGAAGTCATACAAATGTAAATTATGCACACTCACAGTGTGGAGTATGTACGCGCATGAAAAGGGTGTTCTCTCCGCGACAAAGCGCTGCGTGTGTTGTGAAGCAAAAAGAAAAATCGAGAGATCTAAAAAGAGCCGCAAAGCGTCTGGCACGCATGCCTCGCCTCCAGAGGAGTCGTTGAGCTTGAAAATCCGAAAGCAAATGAAACACGTGAATACGCATCGTTTTGGGACTCGCCTCGTTCGCCGTGCTTCTCGTAAATTTTCGTTTCTCATTTAGAATTAGTATATAGATTTAATGTAGGAAGAGAGATATGTGCTATTAAATGTAAGTAAGTATAGGTAATGGGTTGGTAATATTGCTTTGAGAATTCTATGTAAACCTTACAAGTTCCTTTATTTACACAAACCGCGCTCGCGTCCGTAAAGTAGCAAAGTCGCTTTACAAAAGCTGCCCTGGCAACAGGTGATAATAAAGTCAAACTTAAGCATTTTGCTCACGGCTGAAAGGAAGTACTTATAAGATTTGCTTTTCTCGGCTAATTAAATATTTGCTGATTCACCGTCATAATATTATATTTATATATAATATACGTACGTTAAACTTATTTAATTAAGACGTAGCATTTTTGCACGAAGGAATGAAATTAAATGCGATGATATTATTTTTTTTTATATTTATATAGTACAAGTGTATTTTTAGGCTCTGTTTCTTAAAAAACGAAACCTAGCTTGAGCTCTTTTGTTAAAAATATTACATCGCACTGCCACTACATCACAAGCACATCATTATACTCGCAGCTCTACATATTATTATAAAATTCAATTTGGGGCGGAAAGTCAACACCGAAATAAGAATAACACCGTCGAACATCTCTTGGCAGACCAACGAAATTCCCTAAAACTACAAACTAGAGAATCCCGCGACAAATCGTCGTCGTCGAGCGGAGTTCGCCTCCTCTCTCCAGAGCTCTCCAGAAACTCGAGACTTTTCCTCCGCCTCGAAAAGCCACGGGGCGAAAATACATCTCGCGCGCGCGCCTCGAGGGCCCGGAAAAGCCGCGCGCGAAGAAAACGCGCAACTTGCTCCCCTTTCGCTTTATGTATATATGTAATTCGCGAGTCATTAGCGAGCGACTCGAGCTTACACATTATACATATTATATACCTGCAGTGCAATTATATATCGTGCTTCGCCCGTATTATGATTTTTTCCGCATATGTATTATATAAGGGTCATCGACTGAACAGTGGAAGCTCGCTCGTCGTCTTTTGGTTCGGCTTTTATCCACTTAATGGGTCGTCTGGAGAGTTTCGAGCGCTTATTAATCAACCGACGCGGGAATAATTAATTCGTAAGGGCCGCTGACGTTATCGGGACTCCCAGGTGGCGTGACCCAGTTACGGCGAGCCGGATCCCGCGTCTCCTCTCTTTTATCATCATCGTATGGTTTGGGCGACCGGAGCCAGGCGGCGCCGACGATTCCCGTGTGGCTCGCGCGGCTTTTGGGATTTAAGGCGCGTATAATCTTTCTTATGCATCAATTTGCCGTCGTGCGTGTCTCTGTCTGAGACGACGAGTAAAAAATTTGAAGGCATATATACGTCGTGGAAGGTAGGTTGATGCGACGTAAAAGTTCTTTTATGCCTTTCATAGTTCATAAAACGAAGTATGAAATACTGTGTACGCGCGCGTTAATCGTCTTTTTCGCATGTTTTATTTTCTATACGCATATAGAAAGCCGCGTGAATGGGCAATAAAATTTTGCCTGCCGTGTGTATAATGAAGCGAATAAAATGCTTACATAAATTTTGCTAAAAATGCGCTTACCAATCTTTATGAATGGCCAAGCCAGGCGCGACTTTCTATTTCGACGTTGAAATTTATTAGCGCTCTTCTATCATGGCACCGCATAAAAATTCATTCAATACACGCGCACGAGCGTGAAACCATTAAAATAGAAACAAACGTAGCTACTTCTTTCTCAAGAATGAAATGCCAAAGGAAAAGCAACATGAATATTGTAATAACCTCCGTTCTTCAAGACTACATCAAAGTGCAAGCTTTCGTATTCAAATTAATCGAGTCTTCCCATTAAGCTCACCAGCACTCGCTTCGTCAACAAAAACTCTATTGCATTATCTATCAATCAATTAAATCGGAACGGACAATAAAAACTGTCATAATTTATTTGTCATTGTCTTCAAATCACTCCAGCGCGCGCGCTCTCTCGACTCTTATAAATTTTTCATGACCTGGCGAACAAACATTACAGTTATATATTTATACTCCGAAAAAATGTCACCTACTTCTGATCCCAAAATAACCAAAAACCACGACCTCTCCAAACTTAGCCCCAACACACATATATATATTTTTTCGAACCAATAAATTATTCGAACTCCGAGCCATTAGCATTTATGAAATTACAATGCGGCTGTGTGGCCGGTGCATCGGCCGCACAGTCGATGCGGACGGAACACCGGCCCGCGTGACGCACGCGGCGGCGTTGCCCGCGATATCGCGCGCGCGCACGTGCATATATGTGTGCGTGTGTGTCTGTATATATTTATAAGCGCAATGCGGACTTTTCTTTTTCTGCGCTTCTACTTCTTCCTTTCTCCTCTTCGTATTTCCATCTCGAGATATGGAGACCCAGGATCTTTTTATTTATGTTGCATTAGTTCAGTGCTCAAGCGAGTGCAGCCTACGCGATGAAAATGTTCGATTTTTATATTAAAAAAACATTGCGTGTAACTTTCGTGATTTGTGAGAATAAATGATAATGTACGGATATACTGCGAGTACATGCAATGTAAGCAAGATTAATCTTGATATTGTATTATTTAACTCGTGCTGTAGCGCGCGAACTAGACTGTCCGGTGGCAAAAATATATGGCGGGAAAAATCAAATTTTAAATTTGGCCTTTAATTAATTACACCGATCTCGAAATTTTTTTATTTTTATATTAAACTAATGTATTTGTATATTAAATTCGTTCTACTTTACGTAAATTTAATGATATTTTGTTAAACTGAAAAATTATTCGTAGCATCACAACGGCACAAAGGCTCTCGCACTCCATACATTTCTAAACACTTCGATTGTGCGCGAACACGGCGGCCGCACTACCCCATCACAGGCACACACTTGCACCGCCACCGCAGAAGCGCTAATTTCGACACAAATGCGCGAGCGCGTTCGCTCATTCACTCTCTCGTTTGCGCTCTGCGGCAATAACAATCCGCTCGCGGCTCAAGTATACTATCCTTGCACTATGCGAACACCTCGCCAAGCGCGGTTTCGTCAAACGCGCCGACTTGTGCAAGCGCGCTGCCGCACGTATATATACATATACTTGCCGGACGTCCTTCGCTGATAGATTGAAAAGAAAACTCGCGGCTTCGCGTTTATCCTATATCCAGGGTATAGAGAAAAAGAAAACACGGGACAATTAAGTATATAAAGAAACGAGCGAGGAGCGCAAGTTGCGCAACCATGACGAACGGGCATGGGAAAACAATGAAAAGTGTCTCGCGCCGGTCTATATCAGCTGAGAGAGAGAGGCGAGCGAGAGAAATAGATTGCGCTAAGGAAAAAGCGTAGGGGTATAGAGGTGCGATATATGAGAAAAACCGCGAGCGCGCGGATATGTATGCGCGTTATGCAGATATGCACTGCATGTATCCGCGCGAGATCTAGGGTGAGAGTGTGGATGAGAGGTGCAAGCGCTCGGTGATTTAATCGAGTTTCTGCAAGCCAGCTCGTGGCCTATGTGAAAGTCCTGAATTTTATTATTATTTTTACGAATGTAATATTGATGGTTATGGGAAAATATGTATTTATTCATTAATGTAATTATAGTTTATTATTTGAACCTATATAGATCACTTATAACAATTGGACCAACGTTATTTTGAATATAGTAAACGAATGGAACATTATAGAATATATAGTAAACGATCGATTCTTTAAATTTTATATTATGTAAATTTTTATTAGTTAAGGACAAAAATTTTCATTCATTATATTAAAATTTTTGAAATAATACACTTCAACGAACTTGGTATTCACTTTGAAGCTCGCACGCGTGCGCGCTCTCGTTTTTGCATTCAAAAGACTGAAAGAGGCTAACAGTGTGAGCAAACGCCGCAGACGCGGTGAAGGCTGAAATCCACATTGACAATTGATATATGGCAGTTAGCGATACTAAGTAGCACAATTGTTGTGTGCCAGCTGCAAAGTGTGATTTCTTCGACTTCTGGCGTCAAAGTCCGAGCGCGCATTCGTGCAGACTAAATGGAATGCCTCTCTTAAGTAATATACGTGCGAATCGAGCGCATTCATTAGCCATATTGAAGGAAAAGTATATATGTATTCATTCATTTTTTTGCTGTCGTTCTCGTCAAGGGTCTCGCGTATAATAAAATGCCGATTTATCGCATACTTTTTTTGTTCCATCGCTATATCATACATCGAAGATTCGATGCACGCGAATTATCGCCGCGAAAGTCACCGATGCGGAAAATTATCTTGCTTTGCGTAAATATATTCTGAAGCGCTTAGCATATAGATGCGGGCTCATTAAACTCCGTATCCTTCGTATATTTATAAAATGGGTAATTTTCTATATATAACGAGGAAGCGAGGAGATTTATCAGATTTTTCTGACATTATATGACTTTGATATCGCATGTCATTATGAATGTATTAATCTGCGGAAACGTTAACTAGTTAAAAAGCTATTTACGGAAGCATTACAAAAATGATAAAACGCCGTCATTATCATCCAGCGAATCCACCGTTTGTATTCATGAAAACATAAAAACAACACACAATAAAAAAAACTTCTTTAGTCCCCTTCTCAATTTCATCATTCCCTTATTCTCAAACATCCCAATTGCACAAGCTGCGCATACATACCACAGCTCACATAATAAATCAAATAAAAATCAAAGCATTCACAACAAGAAAAGAAAAGAAAGAACAAAAACAACAACTACGCCTCATAAAACCATAAAGACGTCGGCGCGACACACAGACCCTGCAGACAAAGAGCACAGCAACAGCAACGGCGGCGGCTGCGAATTAAGATCGACGCTCGGGGCATTCGCCCGGCGCTGCAGTAACGGAGCTGATGTCACCGCTGCGAATCTCCAACTCGACGAGCAATCGATCCAGGCGCTATGTACACACACACTCGCGCGACATTTGATCCGCGCATTGCAAAAATCTCCGTCATGCTGAACGGCGCTGCTATATGTATATATATGCGCGCGCACGCACGCTTCGTTACGGCCAACGCGTTTTTCCGCGCGTATCTCCGTTCGGGGCCGCTCTTTTTACGCGGCGGGAAAAAGTAGAGAGCTCACCCGCGCGTGCATATATAGCGGAAGTGCGAAGAGGTGAGTATATATGAGTTCGCGGAGGAGTGCGCTGTGGATATGCGATATAGGTGCACGCGTGCGCTCGTGTGTTATGTATAGGGGAAGTGAGGATGGAGCGGCGGTGGAGCGTGATTTTTGAGCCTTGGTTTGGTGTGCTGATGTTTGTTAGCGTAATTTTATCTCGCGGGATTGTAATTAGATTCTTTTATGATGGACAAGCTTAGAGAGGTGTTGATTAGTTATTATTTTGTATCAGTGAAAATACGATGTAATCTTACAATGTTTCCTAATATTCGCAGTTATATTGGTATTCGCTACTTTTCTACTTTATTGTCTGATTTATTACATTGAGCAGTAAATTGTGGAGAGCCTGAATTAAGTGCTGCGCTCGACGCGGTGCTAGGAAAGCTATAGATTATATATCTCGAATAAATTTCTCGCCGAGAAATTCTATCCATTACGATCAGAGAATTTCTCATTTCTCTACTCACCGATGGTATAGTTTTTCTTTCGCCTATATACATTTATAGATAAAAATTTCGCACCAAAGCCATAGGCGGACGTTTTTCTGGCCGCGTTATAAATTACCGTAAGATTTATACCATAAAACTTAATTTTTATCCGCTAATTCGCTCAAACTTCACGTGCCATAAAATTACATTGCACTTTATGGTTAATTCATTTTCCTCGGCAAGAAAATAATTCATATAGCAGAATCCGAGCATATCTGCGGCAGGAAGTTAAAATGTACCCTGTCTGAGTATACTCGGTGCAGTTATTTCCTTGTATGTATAATGCCCATGATTATGGTCAGTGCTTAGAGACCATGAGGTAATTATGATAGATCACACTCTCGGCTATATCAATCCCTGAAAGAGATTGAAATGGTCTCCAACAATTGGCAATTGAAATTGCAGTCGATTGGTCCGCATACTTTCGATAACACTTTACAGTGGCTACACGTTATGTGGTTCGATTTATTTATGTGACGAAGAAATATCTCTCTTTCTTAAAATACAGTTAAATCGTCGTAAACAAAACAAAAAAATCTTACAATTATACACAAATTGATTTCTCTTTGGTATACAAGTAATTAAGGTTAACGACGCAGGTATACAACAAATTTACTAGATCTCATATTTTTAATCACATCCGCACCACGTTTATTAAGTTGTTTCACACATCTTATCCCACTTCTCAGACTTGCAAAATATGCGACACTATATATTTTCCTCATTCTACCACATTTCGCACCGATAACGTTAAAAAGAAAGTTGCTCCTAATGCGCTGAAACTAGAACTACACATAACGCCACCAATATACCCACACACACTTTTCCCCACTATACCACGAAAAACAATTTTCCCATATAGAAGCACGAAAAGCGTATATTGTCGAAAACCTCCCACGATTCATTTTCGCGTCATCATAGCCATATAACCGGCACATCTAATTAACCTCGCGATTAAAGAGGCGCACGAGAGCCCGTTAAGCTCATGCCTACTGCCGCGCGCGCGCGCGACACAATACGCGACCGCGAAAAAAAAGAACAGTCGGGCTCGCCACTTAGCGACCAATTAGCGCCGGCGAGTCGCCGTCGATTTAACGAGCCGCTCGTGAGAGAAAGAGATGCTCTCTCGTCGCGGATCGCGTCGCGCGAATTTCCCGATGCAGAGAGCAGGCCGCATCACGAAGGGCCGTGACCTCCCCCATCACACGCGCGTGTATATGTGCACCTGCAAATGTTGTATATATAGGTATGCATACACCCTTTCACTGTGCGCGGCGAGACTTTCTCTGCGCACGGTACTCCGATAATCCCGACTAATAGACTACAAATGCAATGCTACCGGGTAGAGAGAGAGAAGATGCGACGGCGTTTGTTCGTGTGGAGGAGGGGAATGGGAATCGCGTTCGTGAGCTGCGCGAATTGTAGATTGTCGAGGTGATATTTTTGTGTTGTGTGTGGATTTGCGAGAACGGTGAGCTTTGGAATTATCGGGTGGAAAAAATCTCGAGGCGCGCAGTGCTGCTAAGCGCGCTGTTCTAATTGTTTGAGAATAGTCGTGCGAACGCGCGGCTTTATTTTTGCCTTAATGATTTCAGAATTTCAAGGCACGTGGGATCGAGAGGTCGAAAGCTATACGTTTTCATTTGAAAACTTTACTTTTCGCGTAAGTTAAAGTAAAAGAAATGTTCTATCTATAGTATTAAAATTGTAATTGTTATTAAAAATATATGAACGTACAATGATGATATTATTAGATAGGACATCTTAAAATTTGTATCGCACAATAGGAACAGTAGATATATTGTGGATGACGAATAGCAGTTTAATTTGAAAACGAGACTGATTCATCACATACACCTTTTTGGGCACAACGCAACAAAAAAATCAATATACACAGACCCATCGTTATGCCATAATCTTTTGCATGGATATTAAAAAGTATTTTTCGTGATGGCCTTGTGTCACCTACTTTGAAATTATATATATGATAATAGTTTGTAAACACATTAAGAATGTTTTTATTTCGTTGCTCTAATAAGTTGCCATATGATTAAAGCGCAGACAGCGGGTGATTCATATATTTTAAATTTTAAGTTGGTAGTTTTGTATAAGTTTGTCACAAGTGCTACTGACTATGTTTATAATAAATTAATGCTTAAAAATTTAAATTTAATTTCATCAATTACTATTAAATTTATTTTGTTCAATATCAGATCAACGAAAATAATATACATCACAGAAGACCCCATTAATCACGCGACTAAATCAAACCATTTGTCTTCTTACCACATACAAACGATTTCAAACAATACCTAACATAAGAAAAAACGATCAAAGATCCTTGCCACACTTTGTACCCAAACTTGCATCTCCTCCCACCGCATCACTATATATACCACGCCAGATTGAAACCTATTTCACGCTATACCCATGAATCACCTCGACCCCGTCGAGACGAACCTCTAATGCAGCCATTCCCATTCCCACCTCGTCTCGTCCAACACGCTTTTCCCACCACTCCACGCAAAAAAGACGCTCTATAAACCCCCTCTGAAAAAAAATTACCTGGCGCGCGACACGCGGTGAAACTTCCAGGTGCCAATGGTATCGGGGCTGTAGTAATCATCGCAGCGGCCAAGGGCGCATAACAGTCCTCGACTACTGCGCACCCACTGCTTAGTCTCCCACGGCTGCGACGACGATGATGGTTTTCTGCGCGCGAGCGCCGCCGCCGGCTGCTGATCCTTCTTGGCGAAATTATCGCGATTTTTCGGAGGAGGCAGCGGCGCCGCCGGCCACGAAATTCCGTTGGCCTTTCGTTCCACGAGCTCTAACATGATGCTGTTGTTGCCTTTCTTTCTTCCTTTGGCTTTGTGATTTTTTTGTGCGGTAAGTGCGCCGCCGTCGCCGTGTCTTAGCAAGCTACCATCGCCCTGTGTATATTGTTCGAAATCGGAGGAGGTGGAGCTCTCTGGCGGGTAACTTTTTTTCTCTCTGTTTCCGTCGAGTTTCGAGCACTGCTGGTCTGAGGTTTTCGGAGGCTCTTTGAGGATATTTTCGGTCGGCTTTTTTACATTTAGGAGAGGCGTTCTGCCTTCTGTTGGTTTTTTGAGGATATGTATAATTATTGAGTGAAAAGGTGCTATGGTCGTGTGAATTTCAACAGTTTCTTAGTTGCCAACGGCTGTATATTTTTGCGCTGCATATATCAATGTTTATTTTTATTATTTGAAAATGAAAATTTGTATTTTCTCTTTTAGGTAACGAGACAATAAAACTTTTCTCTTTGAGAAAATATCATTTAAAATGTGTGTAATGAACAACATTTTGTATTTCGGTCAATTCGCTATAAAATAGCTATAAAATGTTCGAAAAATCGTTTCACAAATGGGAGATAACTATAGGGTCATTTTTCAAATGAAAAGCAATAACTAAAATGTAACTATTAGGCATATCTTCATAGATTACTCAAAACTATACCAATACATCTTTATAATAATGCATTCTAAAATAAACTCCTAAATAAACATCTTCTAAAATAAACATTTAACGAACAAACTACACGAATTTAAAAACAACATTAAACTCTGATTCACTTCCGCGAAGCCCCGTACCCGGAAAAAACTCTTCTCACCGTATAGTCAACCCTCTTGACTCACTGACGATCTTAATTAGCCGCAAAGTTCTTCGACGCGACGACCGCGCATGTGTAAATGTGTGCACGTGGGGGGTTGCGCGCGCGCCTTGGCTTCGCTCTTCGCACTTTCATTAGTTTCGGCCTCATACATATATAAGCCCGGCGACGAGAGTCGTTGCTCGGTGCCCCCCCGACGCGACAGCCGCAGCTAAATAAAGAGAGCAGCGAAAGTTATCTCTCTGCCGTATATGAGCTTCGGCGCGCCCTTACATTTTGATACCCGGGGTTTATGTTATATGAGTCGCGCGAGAGTGTCGAGATGAAAAATGCGTGCAGTAGTTTTATGTGTGGCACGAGGTGTTTGGTGTTTTTGGAGCGCTTTGATTGAGAGAAAACAAAAAATATAAGTATAAAAGGAAAGTGTTGAGATAGATAAGGTATAATATTGATTGTGACTAATATTAATGAGTAATATAATGCGCGCTCCAATTACTTTTTGTCGTATGACAAGCGAAATGAAGATGGAGCGTATATTGAGCTTTTATCGATACATCATTTGTATTGTATTGTTATCTTGTTTTTATATTATTCGGAATGTCACAATAGCAGAAAAGAAATTGCAAACTTTTAAAGAAACAGGCGCGAGAATATACAATTTTTCAAATAAACTATGTCGATGGCACGCGTCCAAACATAATTTATTAACTTTTTACGATGAAAAGAAAAAAAAAGAATTATTATGTAATACATTACGCGAGAACCAGTGAGCAGCGATAAATACATCAGCGAGTATAATTATTAAGTCGTAAAACTTCTTTATACCGTAAATGTTTGTACTCGCTTGTAACGTTATATTTACGATGTGAACGTTCAGTTCGCCTGTACTTATATTGCATCAAAAGTTAGACCACATCAAGCGCGCCGAGCACCAAGACAGTCAGGAATAAAAAAATACAAAATCTCTCGAGCTCCGATACTTAGATCACAACAATTCAATAATTCACATCGATAAGCAGCCATTAAGGATATCACCCTGCGCCGGATTTACAGCCACGTCCCGCGGACAAATCATCTATATTTAGTCCCCCCCTTCTCAAAACGCGCTCCGGCTCTGAATCACTGCATCGCCATCCGAATTTACGACACATTGTAAATTCCGGCACTCTCGTCCTCTCTTTTTCTCTCGGTTCCACGTCGATGCAGTGAATAAATTCGCTCCGCGCACGTATATATACACTCCTCGCCGTCGTCAAAATTGCCCGGCGCGACACCTGGTCGTCGTGATGCGGTCATTTGAATTTTTACGCGTGCGCCTACATCGTGAGTATAAAATTGAAATTCCGAGTGCAAGTAGCGTCGAAATATATATATAAGATAGAGGAGAAAAAAAGAAAGGATAGATCGTGCGAGTTCCCCGCGAGACTGTAGACGGGCTCGTTATATGGGCGCCGTGCGTTGCATTGACATTCCCGGGACAAATCGCGTGAATCTTGTCGTCGCGCGCGCGCATGCGGGAAACGATCTATACTGCGCGGGGTGTATAACGAAGCTTTTCAAATTCCGCACGGAACGGAGAGTAATGTGTATATGTGTGTGGAAAGAGAAGGAGAGAGAGCGTGGGTGTGAGCTCGTTGCGACAGTACGTGGAGAACACCTGGAGGGCCACTTCGTTAAATATGCGCGAGGGCGGATATACTCGCGCGTGTCGCGACGTCCTTTAAGGTCGTTTTTAGAGCGACGAGAGTTATGTTGTGCGATACGCTGAGAGAAGCGTGTATATATATATATCTTCTTTTAAAGGATCGAGAAGGAACTTTCTGTTCCCTTGGCTTTCTTTGCGTATATATTGAAATTGATGGTTTTGCCTTGTTAATCGATTAAGATTGTCGCGCGCCGCATTATTTCATTTATGTAAACTTATGTCTTCGAACAAAATTGTGCGATGTTTATATATTATTGGTAACTTTATTTCGTGATTATAACAATTTCTGTAAATGTTTAATTACTTAGTGTAATATTTATATTAAAATATCAGGCTGGGCACTTGATACCTTTGTTGTATCGTTGGCCAAGCACATAAATTATATGCTTATTAAGAAAATTATAAAGACTTTTATGACACATAAGTAACAAGTTTGAGCATCCGGGTTCCTTATATGAAAACGCATGGAAAAAAATTAGTCGTTGAAAGGAGAAAACAGTCTTCTGTATCGCGTTAAAGTTAACTAGTAAATTTAAAAACAGTAATTATTTAGTGTTATATTTTGTTTTTGAAAATAGCTTATTTATCTTTTATAGTAAAAATAATTATATAGTAAATATTTCAAGGTCTTATGTTATTTTAATCCTGAAGGATTTTCTTTCTCCTCAACTGTGCAGTAGAATTTGACTAATTAAAATTGAAATGCAATACTGTAATAGTATAAAAATGCTTAAAAAATGTTGACCGCGGTATCTATATGGAATAATGTGTCGATAAAGAAGTAAAAATGTACTTAAAAATTCAAAGAGAACTGTCATGCATTGCAAATTGTGAATGTATCTTATCGAATTTCAGCCCACACGCTAGATCTAGAATAAAATTAGACTAACACAACGTAAGTGCTAATGGAAGTACGTAATTGATTTGTAATATTTTTTTATTTTAAAATCTTAAAGTTTTTCTAGTGCGATTTCAGAAGTATTGTGTAATTATAAGGAATATCGGTTAATAGAATTTTTTCAGCTATCAGTATAGGAAAGCTTTGGTATAATTTATCCTTTATTCAAATGATACGATAAAATAGTGAAATTATGATATTACGACAATGATAACTTTGTACTTGAAACGGAGATTATATATCGTTGATATATATGTAAATAGACAATATCACACTATGTCTTTCTTTAATGTGACGTGAGTTATAGGCGTGAGTAATAAGATAAGAAATTTACATCCATTATAAGGGACACTTTTCTCAGGGAAAAGCTCTATTGTCTTCGGATTTTTGTTGAAAAAACATTGATAACGGCTACTGAGAAACCAAGTGAACTTATTTTACATCCTAGTTTTAATAATCTAAATGATAAATATGTTCAATATTTAATTGTTCTTATTCAACATCGTATACTCATCATTCAATTGATTTATACTTTTTGCTAATTGATAATCATCAACACTTCTTTGGTATATTTTAATGATATTGCGATAAAAAATGTGCAAGATATTTTAATAGTACATTTCAAAGGCTAAAAATATATAAAGAAACAATATTTTCTTTAGTATTAGTGTAGAAACACATAAAATAAATTATCACCAAAGATAAAGTACAATGAACCTGCAACGAAGATAGTTTTAATTTAATATTGATATGAAGTTATTCAAACTCGATTTACAATGCAAATCATTTGATTTGAATACTACTTTCTTCATCATTTAATCCGAGCTATTAATAGATAAAATTCTATACGCGAAATTCATCAAAAAAGCATCTTTCTTTGTTTCCAAATCTTATAAAATTGTTAACCATTCTAATAAAATTTAAAAGAACGAAATAAAATTTACGATTATCGCTTATTTTATTTTATTTTTTTTGTTTGCAACAAACGGTATAAGTATCAGACGAAGTGTCTAATGATAATCATTAGCTTTCGACGTTTATCAGTGAAATTTATCGGCAAGTCATTATCGGCGGCACTTACAACTTCTTCAAAAATCATAAACTCGCACTCCTCCCAAACCTCTGCACACAGCCTATACACTCCACAACAACTATCACTACTAACACACTTGGCCACCTTCCGAACCCGATCGATTCCCCACTGACCGTTTCAACACTTCCGAAACACCGTTACATTTCGGCAAATCTCTCTCTTTCTCGGCTCTATACCGACGTGATATTAATCTCTTTCTCTCAAGCTCCGAAAATTATGCAAAACGCCACTCGCCGTCGAAGCAAGGGCCAGACAATCATCGTCCCGTTATTATCTCCCCCCGGGGCGCGCGTGAGGCATCACACATACACTGCAGACATATGAGCGCGCGCGCGAGCGCCTCGGCCGTCAGGATCGCACTGATCGTCGGCTGCCGGCGAGTCAACAGACAACCTGCTATATTCTCTTTCTCTCTCTCTCTCTCGCGAGCGCTCGGTGCTGCCGCTCGCGGAACGTTGCGTAGGACGCGCGCGGATTTCGCGAGTGTAATCGGAGGATCCCGCAGAGTGTCTGAGTGTGCGTGCGGGCCTGATGGGATTCGACGCGAGAGGGATGGGCCGCTGTTTCGCGTTGTACTTTCAAATGCGATGCTGATATTCTACGTGTGGGTCTGTGTGAGTGAGCGCTTTGGTTTTAAGGACTTTTTCGTCGGTTTGCATACGAGAGAAAGAGCGAGGGTGCGCGATGATGAGCAGAATGGGGCCTTTGTTCCCACTCGTTCGGCTGTCTCGCAGTTGTAATGCACACTCGGGATTTGTGCTTTTAATTCAATTATATATATCTTTTTTCGGTATCAATGCGTGAACGTGTATTAATTTAATTATATTTTTTTAAGAAATAATGTGAATGTATATTGAATGCAGCTTGCCAATTAGCAGTTTTCTTTTTGCAAAAGTCATGCTATACTAGAAGGTATAAATAAGCAGCAAAATATTGTGTGAATGTTACTTGTTTAAATAACGTTTGGGGAAAGGAGTGCCGATTGACGTAGGCAATAAACAATGTCTCTGCGTTTAAGCAGAAACAAAAGGCAATTTTACGAAGCCTGAACTTTTTATCACGTTGACGACAGTTTCACCGTCTATTGTATACTTGGAAAAGCTGTGCAATATTAAAACACTGCTTCGGAGCATTCATTCGTTGGAAGTGATTAAAATTTAAAATTTATATTTATTTATTTATTTTATTAATATTGTACGAAGAATATTACGAAGTATTTGCAAATACGTCGCGAAAATTATTTAATATTGTTTACTAACGATAACGCATGTCAAGCAAAATCCATGTAAATATTACCTTCCTTTGGTATATATTTAATTTCTAATTTATGATAAAATCTTTATACAATGTTTAGCTTTTATCATAAATTTTGAAATTATGATAAACCTCTGAAAATACTAATGAAATTCCTTGCGATATCAAAATACGCTTGGGATAACGTGGAATTCACTTAATCTTACGGAGAGAAGTGTTGATGTCTATGAAACTGTTACTTACATAAACTAAGAATAAAACAGAATAATATCATTACTTTTTATCCATCAAGTATAGAGAGCAGCGATCATAATTGAGATTATTTATAAAATCAATTTGCATTTCGACATACCGACTACTTATCTAAATTTTCCAAGACTGGAAATTGAAGCTTTGACCTTCCATCAGACATACTCCTGTACAGATTCTAACTCGATCAAAGTTAGACTCTGCCGCACGACACGACGGCACTCGCAGAACCGAAACCACAGCATGAACATGTACACCCGCAAATCGAGACGAAAGTGTGGCAATCGAAACTTGCGCAATCGAGCGAGAACACCTATAGCAAAGTCGTCTGGTGTGATAATGACATCGAATTCTCCTGCGGTGTTTATATCGTTAAAGCGATATATTACGCGTTTCTTTTTAGGTTGACTTATTTCTAGCTAAAAGGGAGGTAATAACGAATGCTGCGAACAGGTGTTCGACCGATTGTAAAAACGATACGGTGGATATGATTTACACCTCGGAGCTGCAGTTACTTAAATATATACCTAAGGATGTTACGCGAGAGCTGCATGCGTATGTTAATATTTCGCACTTGCTGCGCTGATCGCTTAGAGAATCAATTAGGTATTCGCATAGTTAACATTGTTATTATTATGGTGGTTACCGTTGCTTCTTAGATACAGTTACAGAGGGTATCGCGGTAAATAATGCAATTATGTTGGTATTATTAGTTATGCGTGAAAGTTGCTTTAGAATTATAGAATAATTATGCATGTAAAAAACGCACGCATTATTGAGATTAGATGCACGCAGTTGAGAATGTGCGGCATAATAAGTTTTGTTTGTTTCTTCCAGTTATTTTAAGTATATGTTTAACAAACAATAGTTATAGGTACTATACAAACCACTTTTAAATGGTTATCGGTAGTACGAAAAACAATACGTTATCGGTTCAAGGAAAAGATCGGCCTCTGGTAAAATACAGAGGGAGAAATTGCATAAATTGATATTTCGTACTCTTGAGAAGATTGAACGGGCGCTTTCTACGAAGTTTCTCAGAAATGATTGCAGAACGGGAATCGCAAATCAACTTACGAGGAATTCAGCGTTAATTAAGATGCTCAAAAAACGCTTTTGATCTTATCGTTGTACATTCTACACACCTAAATAACAAATGAACAGTTAACTTGAATTATGTGAAATCGTTTTAGGAGATCACCATAGTACATAAAAACTGTGATAAGTATCAGCACTTATGTGAAAGTTATAGCGATTATAATTGATGTGAAATTAGCTTTTCATATTTTATTTGAAAAATTTAAATTTTAGACCTCTTCATGTCTTAAAAATTCATTATTTCTATTTAGAAACGGACACGACAAAAAATAACATTTTCAACTTCCGCCAAACAATAATACACGCGCGCATATATATCCCTTTCGCTCCATTTCAATCAACGTCGACACACATCGATAACCTCCCAAAAATACGCGATCGAACCCTTTCAAGCTGAGCACGGAGAAACTAAAAAAAGCAAAAAAGCCACATCCATCCCAGGCACTGCCGATAATCACTCGTTCGGCGTTCAAAGGCGCCTAATGCGATATCAAAGGCCTTTTCAGAACGTGTGTAGTATACGCACAACTCGCGCGCGATAAAATCTCGCCAATGAAAGGAGAGGTTAATCGGTATCGCCCCTCTCTGTCTTTCTGGCTTTTTCCGTTCTCTCCCTCCGTTACAGTTCTCTCTCTTCCTCTGGTTCGCACGCGAAAGCGGAAGCGGTCTCTCTGTCTCTCTCTTTTGCGCGCGGACATGCGCACACGCGTGTGTGTGTGCACAATCGACACCTCGGCAAGGATGTCACCGCTGCTGCTATTGCTGCTGATTTTCGCGAGGTCCACGTTGTCGGACGAGGAGGACGTCCTGGATACGATGCAGCCACCGCGGAGGTTCTTCCTTGTCGGCAAAAAGACCATACTGGAGGAGAGTATGGAGCGCGTGCAAGCGTTCATCGTCAAAGACGAGGATGTGACCGGAAACTGCCGATCGCCTCCCAGGACCACTGATATCCGTTGCTCGTATGTGTACGAGGAGAATGTCTCCTTTTGTATTCCTCTCGCGCTCAGTGTCTCTGACTTCTTCACTTCTTTTTCTCTCTTTTGGAGGACGATTTTCGGCGTGTTTGTGTGTCGCCGCCGTCGCCACTCGGGCCTCGCTTTTGTCACCTGGTCATGCGTGTGCGTACGCGCGTGTGTATATATGGATGCTCGTCGATTTTGTGAGTTTATTTCGTGCGCGAGGCTATGGCTTTTTCTCCTTTTGGTGGTCGTCGTGGGCGATTATCGAGGCCCGGCGCTTTATTCGCCGGCAAGCGGAAACGCGCGGTGTTGAAAGAGTCTTTCGAGTTCGGCCGCGAAGAGTTTCGTAATGTGGGTAGTAAGTTTCGGGATTTTATTGGGGTAAAATTTACGATAAAAGAGCTGATCTGTTCAAAAACGCATTTTCAAACATAATGAAAAAAGTATAAATTTTGCAAAACGGTTCAATTATAATAAGTTGTTCACGTCGATGTTGAAAAAACTATCATTTTTACGATAATAACAATGTGTTTTGTGAACATAAAATTATTTAACTGCAGACTCGGATTTTTTTTTGTAAACTAATTTGCGCTTAACGCACGTTACCGGCTTTGATGACAGCTTCCGCCTTTTCACATCCTTTCGGAGTAAATATTATATACCTCAGCCGCAATTAATAAGCCGTTTTTTAAGTGCCCCATTCTCAGAAACAAACTAAGTAATATATTTTTCCCAACCGACAATAACTGAAAGCAACTATTAAGTCTTGAATAAGCATAACAGGCGTCACAATCATGCTCTCCCACAATTCATTTCGCGAGAACTGCACTATACATATTCTACAGTTCTGCGTATCATTCAATTCACGCACATTTGTACAATACGTATCTTTCTCTCATCATCGTAGCTTGAAATTCCTCACGCCGAATGAATCCGTGCAGCCCACGGCCATTGTCTCGCGAATTTTTTTTTTTAAGCATCAAATTGTAGAAAAAAAGGAGCGAATCGCAATTGACGCACATAGATATACGGTCGCGTAGAAAGAGGCCCGAGCGTGGATAGGTATACATATAAGTGTGTATAGGCTGATGACGTAACCTGTATTACGCGTTCTTTATGTATGCGCATGTACCATCACCACCAGGCAGACGAGATACCTCATGTGCACGGGCTCGATACTGTCCAACCGCTACATCTTGACTTCCGCTGACTGCGTACACGAAGCCACGTATATCAGGTGGGTTCTCCCTATTGGACATTGCTCGACCATTGCGCAACCCGTTCCGGCCGATTTAGTCCGCGAAGCGCGTTTGCCAATTTTTTTCACTTCTGCTCCTCCGCCTCTTCCCATTGTCTGCTCCAAGCTTTTGTCCCACGATTTTTTTTTCTTCGCGCACGCCAATATCGTGCCGGATCGGTTTTGTCGCTAAAGGCCGCGGTTTGATTTGGCATGTTTTTTCAATATAATAAGCTTATATCTGTAATTGTAATTGATATCCTTTTGTGGTAATTATAAAGTCGCATTTTCCTCTCTTAGCAGATGATTTAATGGAACTCTTTTGTTTTTGAAGGCATAATGTCAGAGCCCCACTAGCTGCAATGATCGACGCATATAGCAAAGATGCACAAGTAATAAAAATATTGGACTATTACATTCATCCTAAGCATGCAGTTGACCCTCGAGATGACAACCACGATTTACATAACGTTGCTATTTTAAAATTGGCTTGCAAGTATGAATTTCGAATATGGATGTTTAGTATTATTTTAGAGCAATGTCTTGTAAAAGTTATATATATTAAAATAGTGTTATCAAACTTTTAGAATTACAAATAGAAACGTAAAGCAAATCGAATTACCAAACCAGTCTTTGGGCGATCTATGTGGAGACGAAAATTGCACTACTTTCATGATTCGCCGAACAAGTTTGGTAAAATCATTCGTTTTTTAAATCAATGATTTATTTTCAAACTCTAATATTCTTTTTTAATGTTTCTTGATGTTAGAAAGTATTCAAAATCAAACAATCGAAGGCAAAAGATATTCCTATGTTAAGAAGAAAACGTAGACGTGTAAAGAGACAAAATCGTAACATAGGATGTACCGAAACTGGCACACCCGTGCTCTCAGGAAGAGTTCAAGTATAACAACTCGTGACTAAAATTTATTTGTCTTTATTGTAATTTGTAAAACCTGATGTGAAAAATTTTACAGCCTGGCTTAGTGTCAATGTCGTGCGATTACGACCAACCCGATGTAACATGGCACTATACCGATCTGTACAAGAATGTTGACTTTATTCAAAGTGTTATTAGTAGTGGTACTCCTGGTCCTGGTGGTCCTGGTGGTAGTGGTGGGGGTGGTGGTGGTGGGGGTCCTGGCAGCGCATGTACCATGTGCATTTTCAACTTTTTCATTGGTGATATTAATATTGGGAATAAATGTTTGTCAGAATCTGAACGTTCTGGTCTCGGTTGTGGGCGTATAACCGCTCAACAACAAGCTAAAAGCGGGTTCAAAGATCAAAAAAGTAATGATCCTAAGCAGAGGTATTTTGATGCGATTAACGACATGTATAAGAATACAAAATATAACGATATCGCCTATCATCAAGATGTAGATAATAACGTATTAGATAGCTATTCTGCAAACATTACTGAAGAATCAGAAGATTCATTACTAAAGAATTTGGATCAGTCAAAAGAAACAGATAAAAAAAAGTATACTGATAGTGACCCTTACGATCGCGCCAGTGATGAAGATGACTTCAGACATGATGAGGTAAATAATCAAAGTACAATTTTACTCTTATATTTCATAAGAACTAATACTCTTTAAATTCCCTTTAAAAGCCCCGGTATCCAGAGAACGATTCAAAGGCCAACGTGGAAGAAGATGAATCTGAAGAAGCCGAAAAAGTGTACACTGCTCTATATAGAAAATTTTTGGATGATTTATACAGTAAATAATTCGAAAAAGTATTTGGAAACTAAGATCTGTGCTGAAATTCAGGAACTGTAAAGCAGTGGATACCAAAACATGATTACATCTATATAACTATTTCAGATTTTTGCACATTGCTTACTTATAATTCTGACATAATCGATATTGATGATAAAGTGTAAAATCTTTGACATTAAAATAATAAAAACTTTATAAATCCAACCTTACTGAATGCATTTCATTTTCCTATAAAAAAACGCATTTGTACAATTCCAGCGCTAATCAGTTCCATTTTTAAAACATTGACTTTTCTATCCAAGCCTCAAGAGCTCTTACTCATATGCTTATCAATGTCAACAAACCGTTCACGTTTAGCTAAAAGAAAATAAACTAAACTCTGCGCGTCGCTGCACAGTCATACAGATGTAGTGCCCGCACTCGGGAAATCGACGGTTTTCCGCGGTGCGCTTTAACGATCGACCGATTAGCCGATCGTAATTGAGCGTGGCGATAGGGAAGAGGGGGAGGCGAAATTCGCTCTCCGGAGGCTTCGAGACGCCGTGCGTCAGCGCCTCGCCATGGAGCAGCAGCAGCAGCAGGCGATACCACTCGGCTCCCCGCGGGGTCTTTGACTCTTTCACGCGGCGAGGGACGACGAGAGCTGACTATTAAAAGCCCAGCCGTCACGAGGCGAGTGAAAATGATGACACCACCGCAGCCAGCGCCGTTGCTGCCTCCGATGCTGCTACTGGCGCTCATCCTCGTCCTCCTACTCCTCGCGCCGCTGCCCCTCACTGATTCCATCACTGAGCCGGCGAAGGAAAGGGGCTCAAGGTCGACGGGGCCGGCCACTGCAGGAGCGCTCGCGAGCCTGGCGAGCCTCGGAAACGCTTCCGCCGCAGGACGTGACTTCCGCTCTGCTACTACTGTCAGCCACGGTAACGCGCCATCTCCGACGGTTACATCTGTTTACACGTCAGACGATATCGACGGCGATTTAATTGGAGGACGCGTAAGAGACTCCTTCGTGAGCGATGACCTTATGTGGAATAAGACGGGGGAGCGGGGCACGAGAACGTGGGAAGACCAGAGGATGAAGACGTCGCGAAATAACAAGAGCTTCGCTGACAGCTTCGTTGGTGGGCCGGAGAAGACATTGAGACTACGAAACAGGAGGCAAACTACGGATAAACTTTGGATCAAAGGGGACCTGGTCGACGCAGAGGATGAGGTAGTGAAGATGCACGTTTTAGTCGTCAAAGACGAGGATATCCCTGACTGCGGACACGTCGCCAATAAGTACACGTAAGTTACGATCATTGCCGTGATTAATATGGAACGGCAATGGTTGATAGGCGTAAGGCGATGTGAGATCTGAACAATTTGAAAATTAGAAAAAAAATTTCTCTGACTGGCAGTACTTAGTTCACTATTAAATCTCTTTCCTCAAAATTTGTAACTAAATTAAGCAAAAACAGGACGCAGCAATCATCGGTAATGGGTGGCACTCACATCGCTAAAGTTCGTAAATAGGCAACTTACTTGCATCAAAGCTGGAACGAAATGAGTTATTGAAAGTGATAATGGGCACATTTAACTTGCTTGAAATTAGAATGATGTCTACGTTTTCTAGTCGCTATGATGCATACTAAAATGCAATATTACCTTCTGATGTTATTTCATTCATAGTTGTTCTTATTTATTGCTTTGCTATTATAAGCACTGACCTCTATCCGGCAAAATCATGAGAAGAATTAAATAGTAAGCATTAAGGATACAAATAAAATTCGTAATTAACTTTCAGTTTTGTTTACTTTTTAAATTTTAATCCCCGATACATACTGTCTTGATCTTTTGAATGAATTAAAATAATCCTATCCAAAAAAAAAATGTTTGCAAAATCGTCAAAATTATTATTTAAAAAGTAAAACTGCTACGAAAATCATAAAATTACTATTTTATAAAAAGTAAAAAAAAAATCCCACATGACAATTGTGTCCCAGGGCTACTGTGAAAATAGTAAATTTTATTATAAAAAAATTAAAGTTTACAACAAAATTTTTCTGCGTGTATCTAACATTAGCTAATTACAATAAACTATTTAACATTAATTTATTAAATGCCAGAGTAATTTAATATCGCTACATCCGCAGGAGAACAAGGTACTACATGTGCAGTGGAGCCATCTTAAATGCGAATCGTGTTTTAACATCAGCCACATGCGTGAATCGCGCTCAAATCCACAAGTAAGTAATTGCACTAGCAAGAGTATTCCATTTGAGAGTTGCGAAACTCCTTTCGCTTAATTCGCTATACATTTATAAGTGTTGATATTCTTTATCCCTTTTCAGATTCAACGTCCAAGCAGAAATTGGAGTGCTAATAGGAGCAATAGCCGAGAAAAGTTACGTTATCAAAGTCAATCGCATCGTAATACATCCAGATTACATACCGGATCCAAACTCACCCAACCACGCTCTGAACAATGTAGCTATGTTGATGCTTGCTTGTCCGTAAGTGAAAAAAATTAATTTGTAAAAGTGCCTACAACTGACTGATGTACACATTTAAGCAATGTCTTATATTTATTTAAACTTGTATTATATTTTTATTTATTAATATATCTGATAATCTAGGATTCCTCGACGACTATTAGCTATACCAAAGCTACCACTTGAATTATACACTGACGTTGGTCACATGTGTTGTCCAGACAGATGCAAAATTTTAACAGTTGTTGAAGATATAACTGTAATTGTCGGATGTATACTTTGTTGTACCCTATAGAGTCTTATTATAAATTATTCGTATTTTATTGTCTCTATTTACAGTTAAATTATCATTTTTTGAAATTCTTGCCAACCAAACATTTGCCAAGACCATTACATGACTATATCATTGAGGGCGCAACAAGCACCACACCAAAACCCTGGTTAAATTCAACTAATGATATTAGGAGTACACCGCTACCTCAAAAAAAGAAAAAAAGCCAACCAAGAACTCCTACGCAGGTGAGGGAAAAGAGAGAAACCAGAAAAAGGCTACCAGCACGTAATTTTGCCAAAAACCCGTTGAAAAAAATAAAATTACGCGATGATAAAGAAAAAGTTGATGTAAAACAATCTGAGATTTCTTTCAGAGATACGGGTAATTAATTATAGCAAACATAATGCATGCATTTTATTTTAGAAACGTTAATTATTAAATTTATAATTTAAAAATTTGATACTGCATTTTGCAATAATCTACATGAAATATTTAATATTTAAAGACATGACCGATGTAGAAAAGCCGAATAAGGATGATACACCTGACGATAAAGGTAAGCTATACATGAAAATATTCATCAAATTATCTATAAAACATTATAATGTATTCAGTTCAATCATGTACTATATATTTATGACAGACTCAAAGACGACAACAAATGAAAAAAATGGACCAAATAATGATGAAAAAACTGACGATAAAAGTAAGCTGTGCATAAATAAATTTAGCAAAGTATTTATAACATATAATGCATTTAGGTTAATTATATAATATAAAATCATAATAGATTCAAAATCACCAAAAGATGAGCCAAACAATGATGAAACAGCTGATAATAAAAGTAAGCTATACATATATAAATTTAGCAACTTTCTATAAAACATTATAATGCATTTAATTCTTTTAAATATAATATATATTTATAACAGATTCAAAGTCATCAACAAATGAAAAAAATGCGCCAGATAATGATG